>CBVK0100306857.1:0-13720 GCA_900067695.1 Picea abies
CCGAGATCTACACTCTTTCCCTACACGACGCTCTTCCGATCTCACAATATGTTGTTGATGAAGATTTTAAAGAGGTATTTGAGAAGCTAACCAATGGTGCACAGGTAGATAACTATTGTTTGCAGGGAAAACTACTCTACCATATTGGAAAGCTTTGTATTCCTACAAGTGAATGATTCCATGTAATACGAGAAGCTCACACTTCTCTTGCGTCTGGGCATTTTGGGGTAGGAAAAACTATGGCTCATCTGCAAAGGTTTTGTTACTGGCCTCAGATGAAAGAATTGTAACTAAATATGTAAAGGGGTGTGTGATGTGTTCTACTTGTAAGCATGTAAAGGGGTGTGTGATGTGTTCTACTTGTAAGCCCACTAATAGAAAATTGGGGCTATACTCACCACTTCATGTTCCATCCCATCCATGGGAGAGTATCTCCATGGATTTTGTAGGGGGTTTACCGGTACTTTCGAAAAGGGGTCATGACTATTTGTATGTTGTAGTGGATAGGTTCAACAATATGTGTATCTTGATGCCATGTAAAAATTAGATCACTGCTGAGAAGACTGCTAATCTCTTATTTCAGTATGTTTGTGTTCACTTTGGGTTACCCACATCCATTTTCTCGGATCGAGATACTCAATTCCTTGGAGTTTTTTGGACAAAATTGTGGGGAATGATGGACACCAAGTTGAAGAGGAGCACTGCTTTCCATCCACGGATCGATGGGAAGACAGAGGTTGTTAACTAAACAATGGTAATTTTTCTTCGAGGCTACTGCAACAAACATACCAAGTTATGGGATGACCAGATACCCTACGTACAACATGCTTACAATCGAGCCTTACATTCCTCCACTCAATGTTCACCATTCGAGACATGTTTTGGATATTTACCTAAGGTCCCTTTGAACTTGCTGTATGAGAGAGATTTCAATTCAAATGAAGAACTAAATGAAGACATGGCCCACAAGTTCATTCAAAGGATCCAATAGGTACACCAAGTAGTCAGGGAGCAGTTGGAGAAAATTCAAGCACAGTCTAAAGCTTGACATGAAAAACATAGGGTTGATCATCAGTTCCAGGTTGGAGACCATGTATGGATTCACATCAACAAGGAAAGATTGAAAGGTGAAGGAAAGAAACTCAAGCCCATCCAATATGGACCCTTCACTATTTTGGAGAAAAGCGATACCAATGCTTCGTTTAGATCTTCAACCATATATGCAGATTTACTCAGTGGTAAATGTGGAAAACTTGAAACTTTTTGAGCCTCCCATGATCATGGATCAGGGTGAGGAAGTTTCAAAACCTTTAGTTGATGAGTTTGTTCATGAGTACTTGGACGAGTTGAAGGAAGATATCATCCTGGACAGAAGGATGAGGACTTTACACAGGGGTGATGTTGATTATCTTCGAATGGGATTAAAGGGCACACATCCAAGCAAGGCAAAGTGGATTGAGAAGGACAAGGTGAGGGAACTCTTCCCTCACTTATTTGTTGATTTATGAAAGATTTTGGTGGTCCAAAAATCTCTCAGTGGGAAGGCGTGATCCAAAAAGGATCCAGAGAATACTAAGGATAACTTAGAATTTGCAGAATCACCTCAGGAAGCTCAAAATGGCCTCAACAGACCGAGAAAGGGAAAAAAATAAAAGTCCTTAAAACTCAGCAAAATGGGCATCATCGTGAAGAGAACATCACAATGTTTCCAACAACGTAAACGGTTCATCAAATGGAGTTACATATCGAAATATATGGCTAGTCAAAGTTTGGTGAAACAGATCAAGTCAACCAGGGAACACATCAACATCCGTACTGCTGACGTCAGCATGCCACATGGAAACCCCACAGGTTTCCATGTGTCAGGCTGATTTGGCATTTTCAGGGTGCTAAGTGGACCAATGGAAAGCTTCCACATGGCACCACTAAGGGTCGCCATGTGGCTCAACAGTAGACCAACACATGGCTCAACAACAGACTAACACGTGGCTCAAACAACAGACCCACACATGGTAGGTGACGTCAATGCCAGATGGGCAACTGACTGTATTGAACAACCAATCAGAGGGCACCACGTGGCACCCATAGTTTTCCCAATGAGGGTTGGGTTCCAAACGGTTTAAAAAAATGGTTGAATGACACCGGAACCGATGACCGAACCGACCAATGATTGGAAAATTTATAACATATATATATATATATATATATATATATATATATATATATATATTNNCATCATTGGAGGACAGGGATGGGCCAACCGACCAGCGTCGGAACCGGCGGTACCCCCGCCTTTTCAACCACTATTCAAACAAACATACCAAAAGGGGATTCCGGAGGATTCGAACCTCGGACCTCCGGGAACCAACGCCTTAATTCGACCTCCACCCATCGGTTGGCCTAATGACCCCGTTGTTTCATCCATCGACGTTCATTTATTTAATCCAACTTTTTTTAGTTCCGGGAGGAGAGGGCACTCGACAGTACGACCCGTCATGATTTACAAGGCAAGGACAGAGGATTAATTATAGGTTGTAGGCACGAAAACTGAGACGTGATTTCTCATTGGCCTGGAAGTGCCAAAGTCGAATTGAGGCACGGAGACAATCATTTTTGGGTAATTCGATGCCACAAATTCAATGGTGTTGTCTGTTTTCTAATCCAAGAAAAACTTCTATAGTTTAATTCAAAAATTAGGTATACTTATGTATTTTTTCAAATTCTTTTGTTGAGTTAATAAAAAGGCCTACTCATTTGAGAGAAGGACCTGGAGACGTAGTCCATGAGGGACGAACTCCGTTATCAAGTTCTTTGTGTTCAAATTTGATGCTTATGTATCTTCATTTGGAGTTTTTCCTTCTTTATGGTGCACTTCAATTTATGCTCATTTATTACAATTCTTTAATAAGTCACATCGATGGAAATATCCAGGATCATTGGTAAAATATGATACCTCAACATCATGAGGGAAAAGATCGAGTGCCACATGCCACACCTATCACCTATGGTACCACATCAACATGTTGATATCATCATAGGATGGAAATATGGGCATGTCAGGAAATGAGATACACTTCCACACTAAACCTATCATAAGAGAAGAATAATTTAATCAAGAACGTAAATGACAAAGCAATCACATAGTACACAGAGATTTTAACCGGGAAACCCAAATCATCAAAACCAACATTCCTTGAGCATTTTTCTCTCTTGTTGTATTATTCAATATGAATAAAAGGTTACATGTCTAACCTTGGTCCACACCTAAGACATAATCAACATCATACCCTCATCCTTATGCAAGAACAACCCTGTATCCAATCCGACTT
The DNA here is from genome assembly GCA_900067695.1 of Picea abies. Taxonomy (NCBI): domain Eukaryota; kingdom Viridiplantae; phylum Streptophyta; class Pinopsida; order Pinales; family Pinaceae; genus Picea; species Picea abies. The sequence continues at coordinate 3,330 of CBVK0100306857.1, forward strand.
ATATCTGCATGACCAACACCCTCTAAATTATAGACTCTTGGCAATTAGCCATTCATCAGCTAAAGATTCAAGATTATCCTTTACGGCCTTACAACACACCTCTTTATAGGATTTACAACAGGAAAAACCCTAAATACATGACGCCCAAAAAAGGCTACACATCCATGAAGATCATTGGTTACAAATCCTGCGAATCTCAGGATTTTGTTACAGTCGACTCCAAGTCGGATTACCAGTTGACTAATAGTCAACCTTCATTCAATATTTGGTGGGTCTCCACATGCCTGCATGTCAACCTCTTTTAGGTTGACCTCTTCGACTTTTTGTTGATTCTTTTACCATGTTGAACCTCCTCGACCTTCGACTTCGACTTTACCCGATCGAATAACCTCGAACTTCGACTTGTTGTCGATCTACCTCGACCCTCGACTTGTTGTCGATCCACCTCAACTTCGACTGTTAGTTGATCCACATCGACTAGACTTTCACTGCAAATAACATAACAGCCCAACATTCTCCCAGTTGTTGTCTTCTTTGCTAAAACCAAAGGATTCCTGAACTTTCATTCACATACCTAGGGAAGCAATTCCCATTGCCTCTCTACACCAAGAGAAATTCACAAAACTCACATACTTGGTCAACAATTTTTCTATGTTTTACAACGTTTCTACTTTCTCTAGTAGAACCTTGTTTCTTTCCACCATATCTTTTACAAAATGGTACTATACATCAATTTTCTTAGTATTCAAATGATAAGCAAGGTTCTTTGCCCGAAATATTGTGCTTTGACTGTCGCAACTTATCTTCATATCTTTCTTCTCAAATTTGATTCCAACCTTTGTAGCCATACTGCTTCTTTGCTTCCATGAGTGGCTTCCATGTATTCAACTTCTATTGTTGACAAGGCTACGAACACATGTCACTTTCTCATCCAACTTATTGCTCCATCGAACATCTTGAAGACATATCTGTTGGTCGACCTCCGTCGATCCAGATCTCCAACCCAATCAATGTCAACAAATCCATGTACATTTAATTTACCACTGTCACATCCATGTTTTCCTTGGTAGCATATAACATAGTCCTTTATGCCACAAAAATACCCAAATACTCTCTTGACAAATTTCCAGTGCTCCTTTTTAGGTGTGGACATGTACCTTCTCAATGCTCCCACTGCATGGGCAATGTATGGTCAAGTGCATACCATCGCATAAATTAAACTACCAACATCACTTGCATAGGGAACATGTGTCATGTCCTCTATTTCTTCATGTGTCTTTGGACATTGTTCAACAATTATCCTTGCTCCCACAAGAATTGGCACCTTCACCGGTTTCCAATCCTACATGTTGAAACACTTCAGAATTATTTCAATATGCTTTGTTGGATTCAACCAGATCTTTCTAGTGGCTCAATCTCTCTTAATATCCATTCCTAGAATGAAGTTAGTTTCACAGGGATCCTTCATGTCAAACTTAGAGGACAATTGCTTCTTCACCTCCTTTATTGTATCCATGTTGTTTCCAATCAACAACATGTCATCGACATACAAAGCTACATATATGAAACACCCACCTTCTTCCTTGCAATATATGCAATGATCAACTTTGCTTCTCACAAATCTCAAACTAAGGATGCATGTGTCAAACCTCTGGTACCACATCCTTGGCAATCGCTTTAGACCATAAAGAGATCTTTTCTGTTTTCACACCAAATATTTCTTTCCCTTTACTACAAATCCTTCAGGTTGTTTCATGTAGATTTCCTCTTCCAAGTCACCATGTAGGAACGATGTCTTCACATCCATATTTTCTATTTATAGATCAAATGTTGCAGCCATAGACATTAGAACTCTAATGGAAGTTAACTTTTCAACTGGGGAAAAAATCTCATCAAAGTTGACTCCCTTCACTACTAGTCGAGATTTGAACTTCTTGACTTTTCCTACGACATTCAGGATCATTGGTAAACTATGATACCTCAACATCATGAGGGAAAAGACCGAGTGCCACATGCCACACCTATCACCTATGGTACCACATCAACATGTTGATATCATCATAGGAGGGAAAGATGGGCATGTAAGGAAATGAGATACACTTCCACACTAAACTTAGCATAAGAGAAGAAGAATTTAATCAAGAACGTAAATGAAAAAGAAATCACACAGTACACAGAGATTTTACCCGGGAAACCCAAATCATCAAAACCAACATTCCTTGAGCATTTTTCTCTCTTATTGTCTTATTCAATATGAATAAAAGGTTACATGTCTAACCTTGGTCCACACCTGAGACACAATCAAGATCATACCCTCATGCTTATGCAAGAACAACCCTGTATCCAATATGACTTACATCTGCATGACCAACAACCTCTAAATTATAGACTCTTGGCAATAATCCATTCATCAACTAAAGATTCAAGATTATCCTTTATGGACATACAACACGCCTCTTTATAGGATTTACAACATGAAAAACCCTAAAGACATGGCGCCCAAAAAAGGTTACAGATCCATGAAGATCATTGGTTACAAATCCTATGAATCTCGGGATTTTGTTACAGTCGACTCCAAGTCGGATTACCAGTTGACTAATAGTCGACCTTCATTCAATATTCAGTGGGTCACCACATGCCTGCATGTTGACCTCTTTTCGATTGACCTCTTCGATTTTTTTTTTATTCCTTTACCATGTCGAACCTCCTCAACCTTCGACTTCGACTTTACCCGATCGAATAACCTCGAACTTCGACTTGTTGTCGATCTACCTCGACACTCGACTTGTTGTCGATCCACCTCAACTTCGACCGTTAGTTGATCCACCTCGACTAGACTTTCACTGCAAAGAATATAACAACCCAACATTCTCCCAATTGTTGTCTTCTTTGCTAAACCAAGAGATTCTTGAACTTTCGTTCACATACCCGGGGAAGCAATTCCCATTTCCTCTCTGCACCAAGAGAAATTTACAACACTCACATACTTGGTCAATGAGTTTGCTATGTTTTACAACGTGTCTACTTTCTATAGTAGAACCTTTTTACTTTCCACCATATCTCTTACAAAATGGTACTATACATCAATGTGCTTAGTATTCAAATGATAAGCAAGGTTCTTTGCCAGAAATATTGTACTTTGATTGTCACAACTTATATTCATATATTTCTTCTCAAACCCGATTCCTGAACACAACCTTTTCATCCATACTGCTTCTTTTCTTCCATGAGTGGCTGCCATGTATTCAACTTCTGTTGTTGACAAGGCTACGACCGCATGTCACTTTCTCATCCAACTTATTGCTCCATCAAACATCTTGAATACATATATGTTGGTTGACCTTCATCGATCCAGATCTCCAACACAGTCAGTGTCAACAAATCCATGTACATTTAATTTTCCACTGTCACATCCATGTTTTCCTTGGTAGCATATAACATAGTCCTTTGTGCCACACAAATACCTGAATACTCTCTTGACAACTTTCCAGTTCTCCTTTATAGGTGTCGACATGTACCTTCTCAACACTCCCACTGCATGGGTGATGTCTGGTCGAGTGCATACCATCGCATACATTAAAATACCAGCATCACTTGCATAGGGAACATGTGCCATCTCCTCTATTTCTTCATGTGTCTTTGGATATTGTTCAACAATTATCCTTGCTCCCATAGGAATTGGCACCTTCACTAGTTTCCAATCCTACATGTTGAAACATTTCAGAATTATTTCAATGTGCTTTGTTGGATTCAACTAGAGCTTTCTAGTGGCTCAATATCTCTTAATATTTATTCCCAGAATGAAGTTAGCCACACCGGGATCCTTCATGTCAAACTTAGAGGACAATTGCTTCTTCACCTCCTTTATTGTGTCCATGTTGTTTCCAATCAACAACATCTCATCGACATACAAAGCTACATATATGAAACACCCACCTTCTTCCTTGCAATATATGCAATGATCAACTTTTCTTCTCACAAATCCAAAACTAAGGATGTATGTGTCAAACCTTTGGTACCACATCCTTGGCAATTGATTTACACCATAAAGGGATCTTTTTAGTTTGCACACCAAATCTTTCTTTCCCTTTACTACAAATCCTTCAGGTTGTTTCATGTAGATTTCCTCTTCCAAGTCCCCATGTAGGAACAATGTCTTCACATCCGTATTTTCTATTTCTAGATCAAATGTTGCAACCATAGACATTAGTACTCTAATGGAAGTTAACTTTTCAACAGGGCAAAAAATCTCATCGAAGTCGACTCCCTTTGTTACTAGTCAATCTTTGAACTTCTTGACTTGTCCTACGACATTCATCTTCTTCTTGAATACCCATTTTCTACAAACACGATTTCTTCCACTAGGTAACTTGACTAAATCCCATGTCTCATTCTTGTGCAATGTTTCCAACTCTTTGACCATGATGTTCTTCCATAGTTTACTCTCTGTCGAGTCGACTGCCTCACCAACCGACTTGGGCTCATCGTCGATGGTAGTTAACACAAATGTGGAACGAAAGTTGGGCATAATATACTTTTCGACTGGTTTTCTTACTCTTTCTGACCTCCTTACTACTAGAGTTTGTTGTTTCACCTCTTCCTTTGATTCAGTCAACTCATCTAAATCATCTTCTTCGTTCCTCAGTCCAAACCACACCATCTCAATATTATTCTTGATTTGAACAATTTCTTAAGGCTCAGACTTACCTCTGACTTCTCTGAAGACCATGTCTCAAATGTACACTATTCTCCTTAATGCAGGATCCCAGAACTTATATCCTTTCATTCCTTCTTTGTACCTAATGAAAATACATTTGACTGTCTTCTTGTCCAACTTGCTCCTCTTTTCCTTTGGAACATGCACAAATGCATCACAACCAAATACTTTGATATGTGAAACTAAAGTATTCTTACCCGACCATACCTCATGTGGATTCCTGTCGAATAGCACTGATGAAGGAGGCATATTCCCTAGATATCTTGCAGTGTCAACTGCCTCCACCCAAAATTCTTGTGCGAGCCCAACACCACTAAGCATGCTCCTTGCCTTGTCCATCAACATTTTTTTCATTCTCTTGACAACTCCATTTTGTTGTGGGGTATATGGTGTGATATGACACACTACTTACATAACTGATCAAATTCTTTTCCACATAATTCACCACTGTTGTCAATTCTCAACACCTTAATCTTCTTATTTGTCTAATTTTCTACAAGAGATTTAAACTCTTTAAATTTCTCAAAAAACTCTAATTTATTCCTCGGGAAATATATCCATGTCTTCCTAGAAAAATAATCTATGAAGGAGACATAATACAGGGATCCACCAAGTGAAGGCACTATAACTGGGCCAAACACATCACTATGCACCAAGTCTAGAATCCCATTTTCCCTTGTCACTCTAGATGGGAACCTCACCCGACTTTGTTTTCCATATATGTAATGTTCACAAAAGTCGACTTCTAAACTGTTAATCCCTAAATAGTGGCTCATTACCCCTTAATTGGGGCATATTACATTAGAAATGTTATTTTATTTATGTTGGCTTTAATCCATTAGTTGTAATTATACCTCCTAGTCTCCTATATATACTAATGAGACATTTTCATTTGGAATCTGTTAGTGATATTCTTGTCCTGGGCTCGAGAGCACCCAGACCTGCAGGTTGCGCGGGAAGTGCCCAAGCGTAGCACGGGAGAATCACTGTTTTTCCAGTAGCGAGTCAAGCGAGTGGGAAAAGTTTTGTTGTTGGCAGCTGAGATCCAACCATAAAGAAAATCAACGGTCATCGGGATTTCGGGGCTACCAAGTTACCCGACATATAGCGCCAGAGAAAGCTCCTATATTTCCAGGTTAAATCCGGGTCGTCTGATCCAGTGACGCGTGGTGCAGGATCTAGTCACATCGGCATATCGACATTCGGGAGTTCGATGGGTAAAAGTCCCCCGTCATTTCATATTTCGAAACCCCAAACCCCGAAATGCCGATAAGCGTCCTTCAAAGATGAGCCTATGGTCTTAGCCCTGGGTCTTATCAAGCGAGCCTACGAAGAGGGGACAACCCCTTTATCATAGCAAAGGCTACCAGGGTCGTTCAGCTGAAGGACATGCGGCTCGCATACGTGTCATGTCGACATTCGGGAGTTCGAGGGGTAAGTGCTCCTCGCTATTTCACATTTCGAAACCCCGAACCCCGAAATGTCGAAAGCGCCGAAGATCAGGCCTATGGTTTTGGTGCCTAGTCATGAAGAAGCAGGTCTAGATGAGGGTCGATAACATTTAGCGTTTGGCAGGATGGGTCGCGAAGCGCCAAGTTGAGTCTCAGGAGGCACACACTGTGTTCTTTAGAGGCTGGGTTGACATAATATAGAGCCTGGTACCCACTGTAAATGAATGAAGAAGAGAGAGGGTGGGTGAAACCTCACCTCACTCATTTATTGCAGAGTATGGGCGTCCCAACTAAAAGTCTTCCCAAGATGGTCCTCTGTACCGGTCCTCTTCAGAAAATCCATGCCCGAGTTCTCGACTAGCCAAAGGAAGTCTGCACACGCTAGCTCGACACTTAATGGATCAACTACTCCCCTTGCTGGATCCATGGGCAATTAAGATGGCATCTGTCATAGGCATACGATCATCCTGTCTACATGCACAGACTGTCAGAAGACATGCAGACAAAATATTTTCAATGCAACGTCTTGTTTTTGCTGTTGTTGTTGTTTTTGAGTATATGAAGGCATTTTCGCCATTTTGGAGAGGGGATGGTTGAGCTAGGATCCCGATTGTATTGTTGCAACGTTGGTCGCTCTGGTTAATGTATAAGGCATTTGAGACTTCTTACTTTATGGATGTCAACCTCTTTTTCCATCTCTTTGTTTACTGTGTTAGAACAACTTGGAATTGGAGGATCCAGTCGAGTTGCACTGTTGTAGGATGATGTAGGTTGGATGACTGCAACAGTCATAGCGTTTCTAATCAGTTCTTGTGTTTTCTCAGCGCTGGAATGGCTTGGAATTGGAGGATCCAGTCGATTCACCCTTCAGCTCCTTGAAACTATGGACCAAGAGGATCTTGGCTTCTGAGTTTTTCTTCTTCAAGCTTCCGAAGGCCTATTTCTTGAGGCAGTCTTGCTCACCCTTCTCACAAGTCTTCCATCTACCACCCTTTAATCAACTTACTGACGGAAGTTGGATCAAGACCTCCCTTGCTTTCTACATACCAGACCCTGGTTCCTGTGTCAATGCTGCTTTCCTGGGTCTCTTTCCATTCGACCACCCCCATTTATTAAATCGTGACAATAAAAACTGATGGGCGTCAGGCTCTGCTCTTGAAAACAATCTAGGAGTGACTTCTGATGCTAACAGAATCATCTTGTAATTGAACATTTATGTGGGAATAAGGAGGTTGCCCCCTCGAAGAGGCTTATTATCTGAATTTCTCTCTTTTAAAAGTCATTGATTACTTATTATGAGGTTTTTCTATTCTATATTGATATTTGGTTCCTAACATATGGTCTCAGAGCTCAAGGTCTTGGGGTTTCTCTACTACATCTGAGACACCTTGGAATTTTCACTATAACTTGTTTTCTACAACTATTCAAATAGAATGTCTTGGAGTATATTTAGTAGACGGATCAAGGTACGTTGGGTTAAAATTTCAGCTCCTGAGGCCTTATACTTTCGAAGATACAACCTTTCTAAGATAGGGTTATGGAATCATCCTGAATTGAGTCATTACAAAATTTTCGCTATAAATTTTTTTGTGTAACGTTTCAGACCCTAAAATTCAAAGGCTATTCACATAAATTAGTAAAGTATCTATGGTAACATTTTTAGTTTTGGGGGGAAAGAATCGAATAGCTCTTGGACCTCCCGCACTCCTGGATCTCCCATAGGCAACCGACCCTATGGCCTCCTTCCCTACACCACTCTCCAACGCAGTTGCCACAAATCTCCCTACCGACTCGACTAATCTCCAATGGCACCCCTCTCACCCTCTTCAAATCACGGTGGCACCCCTCTTGGTATGACTGTTGGTCTCCCTTCATCGGCCATGGCTCCCTCTTTCGGGCCGCCCTCTCATGCAAGCGCTACCCCTGGTGCTCTGTCGACAACGACCTTAGAAATTTTCCCTTTGGTTTCAGCCCCCTCCTTTAAAGAGGTGGCTTCATGCCAGGGAAATCTCTCTGGTCTGCATGAAACGACCCTTGAGGTTGCTTCTCGTCAAGGTCACCCATCCAGGCTGCAAGAAGCAGTTCTAGAAGCTTCGACAATCTCCATTCAAATGTCGCAGGAAGCCCTAACTCATACTCATCATTACAGTAGGCACGCACTAGTTTGCAGGTTTAACAGATACTGGCCCAATCTTCCAGATCTTCTCTCCTAGTTCTCTTCTGAATGGTACCCTCTATTAGAGGGATAAGTCATTACCTACCCCTGTGCAAAAGGGTTTTTTGTGGTAGTTTTCGAATCTACAAGCGATAAAGACAAGGTGTTTAACTCCGGGCCATGGATTTGGGGTAGAGCAGGCCTGCCCATGCAACTATGGACCCCTGCCTTCAACCCTTCCACGGACTGTATCTCTTCAGCTCCAGTCTGGGTGAGACTTCCATACTTGCCCATGCATTTTTGGGGGGATGAGTCTCTTCAATCTATTGGCAATGGCCTCGGCAAGTTCCTCTGTAGAAGTTCGGACTCCAAGCCAACCCTCTTCACCTTCGCTCGAATCTGTGTTGAAATGGATTTCTCCAAAGGTTTTCCAGCTGAAATAATTCTTCAAGGTAAGGACTACTCAAGGACCCAAAAACTTGACTATGAGAATCTCAGTTTCAGGTGTAGGAACTGCTTCGAAATGGGGCACTTAGCCTGCAGCTGTGGAAAACCACCTGGGAAAAAAAGGTTTTCCAAGAGCCAAAGACCCACCTGGTGGACGGGGGCACCAATGGAGCCGTGCTCTGAAAGCAAGGCCCTTGAAGCAGCAGAAGAAGCAGAAGATGAAGCTGAAATCAAACCCCCTGCTAAGGGGAAAGCTCAGGCAGAAGACACTCCCAAGTCGCCCACCTAGCTAGAACCCCATATCTCACATGGGGCAAACCTAGTTGACGAGGAAGACCCTCTAGGCCCGATAGAAAGTCAATCTATGGAGAAAAGCAATGAATGGAAAACGGTGTCAAAAAAGAAAAAAAACTTCCAAACAAGAAATGATGTAATGACGCGAAGTCGTTCAGGATCGTTGAAATAGTTTTTGTTTCCATGACTATGTACTGAGTTAGGATCTTCAGGAATTTGTTTTCCAATTTACAAGAAAATATTTACAAATGTATCGAACCCAATGGCATGTCCACTGTTATTAATACAAAAATCCTCTAACCATTACTGTCAAAACAAAAAACAAACATTTTCAGTTTCTGGGTCATCTTAAATTTGCATATACACCCTGTGGAATATAGGGTATCTGACTAGTCCTATTGACTAGTCTCAAGCAAGTGTTCCAGGTAAAACAATCATAAATTCTTCCTATAGTATACAAATTGAGTGACACTAGTTTCATTGGATAATGGACAGGCCGTAGTAGTTTTGGTACGAGTTTTAGAATTTTATATCAATTATTTTGTTCGGGGCACGCTATACAAGTGACATCTCTTGGAAATGAAAAAAATCAGCAAGTTGTGGGGAATTTACCGTAAATTCCACTTGGCACATCCAACTTTGATCAGACCTGTGGCATTGCAGAGAAGAAATATCAGAGACCTACAAAAAAGAAAATTTCATACTCAGAAGGGCTAAAATTTTGGAGATACAATAAAAGGGAGATTGTCTAGCAGAACCACCTCAAAATCAAGGTTTAAATTGATACTTGGCCAACATGCCACCAAAAAAGGGAACTTCTACACCAAATAAGCCTCTAGAGAATCCTACTTGGACTCTTGATGAAGGTGAAGAAATGCGTAGGGACATAAATGATTTACAAAAGAAGACAATAACAAAATATGAACTATAAGAGATGGAATGTAAGTTGGAGGCAATAAATACTAAGATGGATGGTTTAAAAGAGGAGATCATGGAAGGATTGAAAAATTTCATAATAGAGAGGACACTTGAAAGTGAAAATTCATCCCATAAATTTCATGATGAGGACACAAGGAAGGTGAATCAAGAATGGAGAAACTCCAACTTTGGGTTGAAGACCAACCACATTCCTAAGATTGATATGAGGAAGTTTGATGGTAAGGACCCTATCACATGAATACTTCAGATGGAGCAATTCTTTGATCTGCATAATGTGCCACATACACAAAAGGTACAAATTGCTTCTTTATATTTAGAACCCAATCAATCTGTATGGTATCAATGGCTTTGTTCTCACAAATTACTCATCACTTGGACAATTTTCACG
>CBVK0100306858.1:0-13719 GCA_900067695.1 Picea abies
GTGTTGGGGGGGGGGTATGTACTGTATTCTGTCCTCCTTCGTCTGAACCAGAAACCTCCCTCATCGACCCCGACATACCCTCACGCATCTCTGAAACCCATAATTTGTGGGTCATCCTGTGTCTTCTGTGGAACTCGACGCACCTAGGTAGTCGCCTGAGCATGTTGAGTCTTAGCATCTGATTGTTACCATTTTGGGTGTCCATACCTATTTTCCAGTTGGTTGTTCTGGCCACGCAACTCCTGGACTGAGTGTGGCTTGCTTCTGTCATATGTTCCCTAATGAGCCTTATTGTTGTCCTCACTGTGTTGGAATTGAGTCGAAAGTGGCTGAAGAAGCGGGTTGTTAGGCCCGTGGTGGAAGAGGCGGGTTTTCAGACATGTGAGAAGCTTTCTCCATGTGAGAGAGTTTTCTTGGAAGTGGTTTTCTTCTAGAGAGAGCCCAACATCAGCTACGGAGCTCTAAGAATTCTCGATCCGGCCTGTTGCTGAGACCCTGAGAGGGAGGTGAAGCAGTCGATGGATTGTGTGACAGTGAAGGCAGTCGATGGATTGTGTGACAGTGAAGGTGTATACTCCTGGGTGGAACACGAATTTGGGGAATGAGAGTCCATGAGTAGTAGGCGTAAGAAGGCTCTTGGAGATAATCCTTCCGGTTGAACTGTGCAGTTTTCCTATAACCTCAGCCTAGTCTAGGATTCTCTTTCCCTGGGTGGATCTTAGTCCCATCTCGGGGGTGACCCACTGCTGAGCATGATGAGCAGTGTGGTCTATGGCTGGGAGGTTCATGGAAGGTTTGCACGTAGTTGGTGGTGTTAATCCAGTTGAAAAGATAAGTATCAGTATGTGCTTAATTTATATGTTATGAATGTTTGTGATGCTTGAATGTTATCATGTAGTCCATTGCGTATATGAACTATTGTTAATTCCATTGATTCTGTATGGTAGCAGTAATTATGTGATTAAGTGTTTTAATTCATTAAAATGCATATATTATATAAGTGTATATTCCGCAGTGGTAGCATTACTCGGTCTCNNCATATATTATATAAGTGTATATTCCGCAGTGGTAGCATTACTCGGTCTCTATGTTGGTCGGGGATGCTACAGTTTGGTATCAAAAATAAGTAAAGCGTGTTAGTGGTAGCATTACCCGACCTGTTGGTGGTTGGGGATGTTACATAAAATATCTTCTCTATTTTTTTCTGCAATCCCGATTACTATTGAGTTTCTCTCAAAACCATCCATCTCAGTGAGCAATTATTCTAAGGTTCACTCACACTCATCATTGTTGATAACGTAGAGTCGATCATCACGCCTTTTGGCCATAACATCAATATCATCAATGAAAATAATCGACGATGCATACTTATGGTGCTTGCAAAGATGTTGCAAACATTAGAAGCACCCATTCCAACATACAACTCCATAAAATCACTAGTCAAACAACTTATGAGTTCTCGCATCTGCTCCCCAAATTTATTTACTGATTTTAATTGTGCCCATTAAGATTCCAAACATTTATTAGAAATGTGTGACAATGTCCACAGATTAGCTAAGCCATTTCTATCCCAGGAGGTTGAACTACAGTTACCGCATTACATACTGCACAGCAAACCTTTGGTACATCTTGTGAATAAATAAGAAGAGTTCTACATCTACTGAACACAAGTTGACCCTGCATGTCTATGACCTTTAGATTATTTTCCTTGTGCATTTAATGTGATGTCTTAGTAGCTTATGTGACTCGACGTTTAAGTTCTAGGATTTAAATCTATTTCTTGAGCTCAATCTATTCAATTCTACCAGCGTTGACACTTGGAGTAATTTGGGATTAGATACACCACCCCTAGTGAACTCTCTCCTTGTAGTGCTTAAGTAGTTGCTCTGCACTCGACGTTCATAACCATGTTGAATATTAACTCTAAGCGTTCCTTGTGGCGTTTTGATTTATGGTGACATGGCACTTGTGCTTTCCAACTGTGGTGCTAGCACATTCCATTAATCTTTCAACGCATTAAGCAGATACCTAAATCCTTTTGTGGGCTCCTCCCCATGTGGCTTTACACTTGGGCACTAGGTTTTATCGTGACTTGTCTGATGTGGCTAACTCATGATGTATGTAGGGGATATAGGTATTGAGTGCCTTGACTTCGATCTCAATGCCCGATGGGCTTAATTGGAAATTTGGCCCTTGGGATAATATTTTTACCGGAATGAACATGAAAACATATTGACCTTTTGCCAATGTTAGCTCTTAGATGTATAAAATATTAAACATGAGTAATCTAGATATAGCGCAAAAACAAATCTGGCGAAGGATTCAAGGATTTTTTAGGAAATAAAATGATGCTTTATAATGGCCCTGCAGGAATGTCACTTTTCTAGTAACGTTCTTGTCATGACCAAAAGTCCAAATTTTAATACTGTGAACTTGAGTACTAACACTAGCTCCTTCTGGGGATGATGCTCTCCCTATGAGGCATCAAGAACTTGCAGACAAGCGTGCCTTCATCATTTCTATCCATCTCTGCAACCTGACCCTGCAAATATGCAAACATCCACAACTTTTTCTGTTGTGCCTAATCCATTGGGCTAGTGGATTCATTCATACCGTTGCTAAACCTCTGCAAATTATTCAAACCCTGAACACACACGCTGAAATGAAAACATACTGCAACAAACTGAATATAATCTACATGCTCATATGGCGAGCTTACTCTTTTGTATTATTCCTACTACTAACCAGTAAAAACTGGCTTAATCATGTGTAATCATGCTTCCAATGAAACTATGATAACATCCAACCAACTGTAAAAAATACTTGCATGCAGATAAAAATCAAAGAAAACTTCATTATGTGTAACAAAATTTTAACTTGTAACACATACTTACAACCACCATCTTCTTTGATTCGAAACTTTGCAAGCCTAAAAACTTTTGAGAAGCATGACTCCATATAAATGGCTATTGGATCAATAAAAACATGATAAAATACTAGATGATATGAAGAATAAAGATATTGTGTTAACTCATCTTTATAAATTCCATAATGCTCCTGATCATATCTAATAGTGTCATATGTTGCCTTATACATTTGTTCTTGATAAGAAGTTTCTTGATTTTTCTCTTTATTCACAGGTAAAAACATATCATAGGAATCCTCTTGAAGAAATTGAGAAAAAACCCCTTCTTCAACTATTTCTTCATTCGAATCAAAGACAACAGGTGCATAAGAGACAAGATCTAATGCATCTACAACTATGCAATCATCATTACTATCATTAATCGTATCTTGAAGATCTTCCTCAACAACATGTTTTTCATTGTTGCAATCAGAAGAAAAATTTTCTTTCCACTGAATATACTTCTCAAATATATAACAAAAATTTTCTAAAAGACTTTTAGCTGAAAAATATTTTTTACAAAATAAATTGAAAGCATCATGAAAATTTTCCAATGAGTTAATACTTGAAGTTGGAAGAGATCTTCACCAGTCAATGGATTCTCCCTTCAAAGAGTATTTGAAAAGCTTGATCTGGACATCCTTATGCACAATCTGACGTTCATGAATAAACTCATGAAAATCTAGCAGATGCTCAACCAGAACCTCCCAATATTCTCCTTTAAATGTAGGAAGGATACCTTCCCATTCATCTCTGCGAAGCATTGGGTTTGGAAAACCAACTACATTCGAAAAATCACAAAATGAAAACCTTTGAGCCAAAATGGATTCCATACTTGGATCCAGTGGAGTCGCCTATTAATCTTTAGACAGTGGAGTCGCCATGTGGAGTCGCCTATTAATCTTTAGACAGTGGAGTCGCCATGGTGAAAGATATGCAGTTAATCATATGTCCTCTTCCTGTTCACCATCAAGAAGCGGATCTGATCATTGTCGTTATCCTAGGGAATATTTATTCATTTCTTCATCCCCGTCAACAACACCAAAAATGTTAGCTCTAGAAGTCACCCTCGGACTGCAAATGAGGTGAGCCTAGAAACATTTGAATATAGGTATGTAAATTTGTTTATATGAATGGGTCAAAATGACGAGAAGGAGAGAAGGGGCAGAAAAGGTCCATAAAATGTTCCATTGGGCATGGAGTCAACAAATCCTAAATATTGGAGGCACTCAAGCTGCTTATCAGACAAAGGTTGTGTAGATAGAAGAAAGGAGAAGAAAACATAAATAAGAAAATTCATCAAACGAAAGATCCTTTCTATCAATTGAACTAATCAAGATACTTGAATAATACAATGATAAAATAGGCATGCTACAAAAGAATCTCTTCTTCTCATAGATCTACTTATCAATGGAAAGTTTTGATTCTCAAAATTTTCATTTTATCCTAGTAGAAGAAAAGAAAAACAAAATAGAAAGGCATGTTGATAAAACAACCTTTATATATCTTCAATGGCATAAATATATTAAAACAGAACATGCCTTATAGACTTACAATGTATCCAGATGATTATCCTCTCTTTCTCTTGGGTCTCCCTCGGGCCTCCCCCCTTCCCTCTTTTTTTACATTACCAATCATGCAGTATATACAAATCAATAAAACTAATAAAACTCCCCCTAACACTCAAAAACTAATATCTAAAAATAGAATTTTGTTTTGGTTAAGCTGCAAGAAATCTGGAAAAAATTGACATTTGTTGCCAAGTGTTACTGAATTCGAGTCCTAAAAACATGCTAAGAAAAGTCATCTGTTGACTTCCAGATGTTCTGCTCAGAAAATAAGGAACAAATTCGATTTGGTGATTATGTTCCTAGAAGATTGGTATATTTGCCACAATTTTCCTGAAATTTGAAACTTCCTCTGATGACTAATTATCTTCCATCTATCAAATTCCACTTAGAGACATGCTTTAACTAAGATGTCGAATCAATCCTTCTTAGCCTTCAAATATCAATTATCTGTTGGAAACCTAACATTGATTACTTTTCTTTTGCTTGGAAATCTGATATTCCCTCTTTGACTAATACTCTCTGCTGATAGGTACCCTGAAGATATAAAGATCATTATACAAAACAATCAAACCCTTGATTTTTTAACCTGCAAACAAAACTATTGGATCCATGTATTAGCTAGTCGAGTTCCTTCTTGAAAACATTCAACTTAAAAGGGCATCCACAAGGTTGGTTTTATGTGTTAAAGGCCTTGAATTATCCCGAGTCGGCGCATTGTAGTTTCTGAATGCTTATTGTCAACAATACCATAATATTCCTCTTCTTAGTAAATATGTAAGGGAGATTTTTTTTAACTATCGTTGGATGATTTTAATATATCAACAACTCCACCATAACAGTTTGATCAAAACGACCAACCAACGAAATACAGAGTCTAAAATATATGCTCTATTTGTTTCTCCAAGCTCGATTACTATTGAGTTGCTCTCAAAACCATCCATCTTAGTGAGCAATTGTTCTAAGGTTCTCTCACGCTCATCATTGTTGATAACGCGGAGTCGATCATCATGCCTTTTGGCCATCACATCAATCTCATCAATGAAAATAATCAACGATGCATACTTTTGGCCCTTGCAAGGATGTTGCAAATTTTAGAAGCACCCATTCCAACATACAGCTCCATAAACTCACTAATCAAACAACTTATGAGTTCTCACATCTGGTCCCCAAATTTATTTACTGATTTTAATTATGCCCATTAAGATTCCAAACATTCATTAGTAATGTGCAACAACATCCACATATTAGCTAAGCCATTTCTATCCCAGGAGGTTGAACTATAGTTGTCGTGTTACATACTGCACAACAAACCTTTGGTACATCTTGTGAATAAACAAGAAGAGTTCTACATCTACTGAACACAAGGGTACATCTTGTGAATAAACAAGAAGAGTTCTACATCTACTGAACACAAGCTGACCCTACATGTCTGCGACCTTTAAATAATTTTCCTTGTGCATTTAATTTGATGTCTTAGTAGCTTATGTGACTCAGTGTTTAAGTTCTAGGCTTTAACTCTGCTTTCTAGAGCTCAATCTATTCAATTCTGCCAGTGTTGACACTTGGAGTAATTTGGGATTTGATGCACTACCCCTGGTGACCTCTCTCCTTGTAGCGATTTAGTAGTTGCTCTGCACTCGACATTCATAGCCATGCTGAATATTAACTCTGAGCGTTCCTTGTGGTGTTTTGATTTATGGTGACATGGCACTTGTGCTTTCCAACTATGGTGCTGGCACATTCCATTAATATTTCAATGCATTAAGTAAATAACTAAAGCCCCTTGTGGGCTCCTCCCCATGTGGCTTTACACTTGGGCTCTAGGTTTTATCTTGACTTGTGTGATGTGGCTAACTCATGATGTATGCAGGGGATATAGATCTCGAGTGCCTTGACTTCGATCTCAATGTCTGATGGGCTTAATTGGAAATTTGGCCCTTGGGCTAATATTTTTACCGGAATGAACATCAAAAGAGACTGACCTTTTGCCAATGTTAGCTCTTAGTTGTATACAATATTAAACATAATAAATCTAGATATAGCACAAAAACAAATATGGCGAAGGATTCAAGGATTTTTTAAGAAACAATATGAAGCATTATAATGGCGCTACATGAATGCCACTTTTCTAGTAGCGTGCATGTCATGACCAAAAGTCCAAATTTTAATACTGTGAACTTGAGTACTAACAAGATCTTTTGCATGTTTAGATGGTGTTGTTGAGCCTGGGGGTGATTTTTCTTACCGAAGAAGCAAAACAAAGAGGTTGGTGGGTGGTGTGTCTATCGCGGGGTCGTATGTTAAAAAAAATTCTAAGTATAATCAAGGCCATAGTTCATCGGAAGGGAAAGTTTAAAAAAAAACATGGAATACCAACAAGGAAAAGTGCAGGGTGGTGATGGGGTAAGATGTAGGACTGGAGGAAAGTGTTCTTCTGTCACTCTATGCACTAGTGGGTCCCCTCTCTTACTATTACCTTTGCAAACAAGCCATCCCCTCATGGGTAAGGGAAACTTGTATTCCACTGTTAGGTTATGAACCATATGTACTTTTCCTAACGAGAGGTTGGTTTGGATTTTTGTTCAGAAAGATTGAAGATATGTTGTTGATTTTGGATAAGATGTGGGTCTTGGATGGTAGCATCCTGATGCTAAAGAGATGGCGAGTCGGTTTTGATCCAACCACATAATATTTTCAGAGAAGACACCTATGGGTCTTGTTACTAGGGCTTCCACTACAACTATGGAACTACAAAACAATGGAAGCCATAGGAAATGAGTTGGGCAGGTTTATAAAATCTCATGATTCTTCCTTTAAATAATTTGACAGGAGAATGTGTAAGGTTCTAGTGGAATTAGACCTACATAATGGATTATTGGAGCCCTTTGAGATAGAATGGCTTGGTCACATTGTGACACAGAGACTTGATTATCTCGGTATTCCATTCCATTGCACCTTTTGTTGAATGATTGGGCACCTAAGGCGGTACTGCCCGGGGATGTGTGAAGAAGAAGAATCTGAAGACTCGATGCTTCGTAAATCTGCTCGGGAGGTCTCCCCTGGAGTAGAGTCATATTGATACGGGGACTGTGCTCCATCAGCGCTGGAGCAAAACCCAACATCGGACCAAAACTCAATATCGGGTAAGCTAAAAAATCTATGTCTCTCTCTTTATAATACTTTAACAGGTTGGGAGCATGATCTCTTATATTCTACTATTTTTTGGGGATGAAGGGTTACTTCGAGCCTCACCATCAATGTCTGAAGCTGATCCTACTAGTTCTCTTCCCTCTGTTTTTTAAAACAGAGCCCCAAGTTGGGGGGGGGATTCCGGATCTTTCTCCATTGGATCTAGATAATACTCATGAGGAAGAGGAAAAATTTTCTGTTTCTGAGGGGGTTGACATAGGTCTAACAACATCTCTGTTTGGTTTACATGTGGAAAATCAGCTTAGGAACAACCCCAGTGATATTGGGGATGGATCAAACCTTTTCTCTAATTTTCAAGAGCTTGGAGGAGGAACCAAACTTATCCCTGGTTTTTGACAACCTGACCTGGGTGAAAGTTATCTGGGGGTTGTCTTGGAATCCCTAGTTCCGGATTACAAAGATATTACTACACCATTTCCCATCCCCACTTATCAGGGGAGATTTATTTATAAAGGTATTACTGGGGATGAATCATCGACAATCTGTTTGAGGAAGGTATATTTTTTAGGGAAGGATTACTCTTGGTCGAGGGGACTGGGTTTGGAGGTTTCCCCTATAAAAATGAGGAGTTCATGCAAAAAAAATCTCTTGAACACAAATTTACCTATTACACAAACTAACAGTTTAATTGAAAATGGGGCTCTTAGAGGCATGAAAGCCCTAGAAAGAGAAAAATCATGATTCTTCTCACTTTGAATATTAGAGGGGTGGGAGGCACCCTAAAAAATGCCTCCTTGAGAAGACTTTTAGATAGGACTAATCCTGACATTATTTTCTTACAAAAAACCTTAGTTGATGAAAAGAAGGAGAGGGTTTTCATGAACTCTTTTCGTCCTAGGTGGCTAGCATGCATGATCAACTTAATTGGAAAGTTTGGGGGTCTATTGGTTACATGGGACCCTGAAAAAATTGTTTTAGATCCTTATATCAACTGCGGTGGCCTTCTTTTGACAAGTACTTGTTGCGAATAAAAAACGCAGGTAACTTTTTTAAATATTTACGGCCCGTTCTCAGACAAAGTTTCCTTCTGGGACAAGGTCAGTGCCAAGGGATTACTAGCAAGTAACTCTCTTATTTTAGTTGGTGATATAAACTCCACTTTAAGCACTGAGGAGGTATGGGGAGAAAAAGAACTCTTTGACCAGTCGACAGGATACTTCAAATCTCCAATACAAAGAAATAAGCTGGTTGATATTTCTTTGGAAAAAAAGTAGTCCCCACCCGGAGGAACGGTAGAATGGGAGCCGAAAGTATTACAAAAAGGCTAGATCGAGTCCTAATCTATGAAAATTTGGTGAATCTTATGAGAATATACAGGTCTTGGGTTGAATACCCTTATCTGTCGGATCATGCCTCGGTTCTTTTATAGTTAGAAAATACATCATATCCGATATCTTATCCTTTCAAGATAAATTTGATGTAGCTAACAGATCCAAATTTCTCTATTATTGTTCATGATATTTGGAATGATCAGCAGCTTTTATAGGAACCAAGAATCCAGAAAAGGCTATTTTGGAAATTAAAATTTTTACAACAACAGATTAGACTTTGGGAAAAACAACTAAGAAAGCATAATTCCTTAATCCTAGACAATTTGGAGGAGGACCTACTGAAAAAATATCAGGACAAATCGAGGGGGCCAGGACACTTGAGATCGATAGTCATATAAAGTTGTTGGAGGGAAAGAGAAATACACTACTTTTAGCGGAAGAATAATTGTGGAGACAGAGAAGCAAAGCAAACTGGATAAAAAGTGGGGATAAAAACACTAAATTTTTCCACCATTATGCCACTCATAGAAGAAACAAAAAGAATCTTTGGGAAGTCATAGTGGAAGATGGGGAGGTCCTAACGGGTCAAGAGAATATAAAAAAAGAGGCAAACATGTATTTTAAAAATTTCTTTGAAGAGTCAAGTGATTTTGACATAAACGATCATGTTTTCATAGTTAGTATCTTTCCCCGCTTATGTGTTGAGGAAGAGGCATTGCTCCTTGAAAGTCCATGTACTAAATAGGAGTTTCTGCAAGTACTAAAAACATTTTCCAAGGATAAAAACTCGAGACCTGACGGTTGGATGGTTGAATTCTTCCTACATTTCTTTGATTTGTTGGGGGGTGATTTAGTGGAGATGGTGTAAGATTCCAAGACCATGGGCACAATAATAAGAGCCTTAAATTCAAATTTTATGGATTTAATTCCAAAATCCAACATACCTACATCTTTCAGTGACTTTAGACCTATATCTTTATGTAATCTGTGTTATAAGCTCATTGCAAAAATTATTGTGATTAGGGTTAAACCTTTTCTCTCTGGAACCTTATTAGGTGAACAACTGGGCTTTCTAAAAGGAAGACAAATACTGGATGCAATTGGCACAACCCATGAATGTCTGCATAGTATAAATAAAAAACACTTAAAAGTCTTAATTCTGAAACAGGATCTTAAAAATGCATATGATTGTATAAATTGGGATTTTTTTACGAATGATTCTATTATAGACATGTTTTGGTCTTTTGACTACTAACTGGGTTATGAGTTGTGTGACCAACGTGACCTTTGCGGTTTTGGTTAATGGTGAGACCACCTCTTTCTTTCAAATTGGTAGGGGATTGAGACAAGGCTGCCCACTGTCTCCCCTACTATTTATTCTTGTGATGGAGGGCCTTAGTCTTCTTTTAAAAACAAGACAGGCGGAAAAAATTTACAAGTGTAAAGGTCTCTCGAATTATAAAGATTCTACATCTTTTCTTTGTGGACGATGTTCTCATAATTTCCAAAGCATCTTTACCGGAATGGAGGGAGATTGATAAAGTACTTAAGTTAT
Organism: Picea abies; assembly: GCA_900067695.1. NCBI lineage: Eukaryota > Viridiplantae > Streptophyta > Pinopsida > Pinales > Pinaceae > Picea > Picea abies. The sequence continues at coordinate 10,513 of CBVK0100306858.1, forward strand.
TCTACAGAGCGTCGAGTTTACAGGTAAATATGACAAAGTCAACCTTTCATTATTGGGGTTTACAGGGGGGAAAATTAGAACTCTTCCAAGAAGATTTTCCTTTTAATTTTGTAAATATGTCTAAAGGCTTTAAGTATTTGGGCTATTACATAAAGATGGGAAAATATAAGGCTGAGGACTGGGGCTGGTTACTTGCTAAATATGAAAAAAGGATTGGTCACTGGTGCAACAGATGGCTCTCCCTTGGGGGGCGTTTTATCCTCATAAAAGCTGGTGCAACAGATGGCTCTCCCTTGGGGGGCGTTTTATCCTCATAAAAGCGGTCTTAGAGAGCCAATAGATGTATTGGATGGCTCTAGCAGCCATACTGGTTTCTGTCCTTAACAAAATTAGACAACTTATTTTCACTTTCCTTTGGACGGGTTGCAATGAAAAGAAACATTTACATATTTGCGGATGGGATTACTTAGCAAGACCAAAGCATTTTGGAGGATAGGGTTTGCAGAATATTTTTATCTTCAATAAAGCACTAGTGGAAAACTCTCTATGGTGGGTTCTAATGAATGATGGGATTTGGCACAAAGTTATAAAGGATAAATATTTCCCTTATGTTATGGTTACTTCTTGGCTCATAACGGTTACTCAAAACTCGACCAAAACTTCGCATATTTGGAGAAATTTGAAAAAAAAAACCCTTCCAATCATCATTCATTAGTTGAGTTGGAAACCCGAGGATGGACATGAGATTATTGTTGGAAAGGATATGATCCTCGGCATGGGGACTTCTATGATTCTGTCAAAAGATCTGATCAATATTTGGAGAAATTTGAAAAAAAAAACCCTTCCAATCATCATTCATTAGTTGAGTTGGAAACCCGAGGATGGACATGAGATTATTGTTGGAAAGGATATGATCCTCGGCATGGGGACTTCTATGATTCTGTCAAAAGATCTGATCACTTTACTAAATGAGAAAAATGTATATTATCTTTTTCAAACCCGTGGGTCGGAACGACAAGGTGCAATCTTCTCTTAGTGGAAAGATAGTTCTTTTTTAAATATCACAGATCACTTAGCATTGGAATGGGATCTTTTTTGCAGGGGGTTAGCAGAGGCGGGGATTATGCTCCTAGAGAGGCCCGATGGGATTAACTGGATTGGGGGGGATAAGTCAGGATATATTTCTGTTAAAATATTTATGGGGCTCTAAATACAAAAATCTTGATGCAAAAACCTATGGGATGGAGACGAACTATGTGGGAGTGGGATCTGGCACTAAAAATAAAACTCTTTACATGGCTTGCAGTGGAAAACAAGATCTGGCACTAAAAATAAAACTCTTTACATGGCTTGCAGTGGAAAACAAGATCCTGACCTGGGATAACTTACAATGTAGGGGGTGGGAAGGACCAAACATTTTTTTACCTTTGTTTAAGGGATTATGAATCAATAAATCATCTTTTAAATACGTGTCCCTTTACAAAAAATGTTTGGCAAAGAATTATAGGTGGTCTAAAATTGAGGACTATTTGGGGAGGACACTCTTTGAATGATTGCTTCTATCGTTGGACAAAGCAGGAACCAACTTATCAAAATATGCCTTGTATTATTTGCTGGAGCATATGGCTAGAATGCAAGAGGACTATCTTTGAAAATGTGTGCCCTTCTTCAAACCCAGTGATATACAAGACAGTTGGTTCTATGAACAATTTTTTTACAACAACAACACTAACAATAAGATCTTCCAAGAGCACTAACTTTTCATAACACTAACAATAAGATCTTCCAAGAGCACTAACTTTTCATCGGGGGTGATGGGATGGTTTGATGGAGAAACTCTATCAAATGACCAACAGAGTGGAGCAGGGGAGCTGATTAAGACCAATGAGATTTTTTCTTACAAATGGACCTTCAACTGTGGCAAAGGTACAAATACTAGAGCAGAACTACTCGGCGTTTGGGCCACACTCACATTGGTGAGGAGACTACACATTGTAGACATGCAGATTATGGGTGACTCAAAAATTGTTATAGACTGGTTAAATAAAAAAGGGAATTTGTAGGTCAATGCTTTATAATACTAGAAAGATAGGATCAGAGAACTACACAACTCCTTCACTTCGATCAAATACACTCATATCTACCGGGAATTTAATATGGAGTCCGATAAGATGTCAAAGAAGGAAATGCTAAATTCAAAAGGAAAAATCAACTACAATCTTTAGATAGAGGGACATGAGGACCCTACTTTATTCCTCAACTTAATCTAGTCCAAAGTAGTTTCTATTTGTTGAGCAATTATCCAAAATTCACAGAATATAAAGTCTATTAGCAAGTTTATTTTTTGGCGGTTTTGATGAAAGACTGTGGAAGAAATCTCCAGGTTGACATGCTATTTTGTATTACAAATTATATTATCAATATAATGTGAAATTTTCTGTTGGAAGAAAAATAACTTCTCATTTCACCTAAAGAGGTTAGTAATATTTTTCGCTAGGTAAAATGTCAAACTTATAAAGATGTGATTTTTTATTTTGACCAACAAATGAAAAATCATCAATTTTTCATCAATTTAGTTGGTAAAATAGGAAGATGCCATAAAATGTACAAGATCAACACATGGTTACCATCATCATTCAATTTTAATTAACCTAAAAAAAGAAGGTTACGTACTTTCACCAAGATCACTATACGCAGTGTATCATCATTCAATTTTAATTAACCTTAAAAAAAAAAAAATTACATACTTTTACGAGGATCACTATACACAATTTGCCATCTCATTCTACGACATGAGGCTTGAACTTTTAAATGAGGCTAACACTTTCATGTCACTATCAAATTAGATAGAGTGGGGTCCTTTGTAAAATAGATGCCACAATTGGATTCTAGAGATAGAGTTTTAAATATATGGACAAAGCACAAGCTCACTAATACAATTCGACGAGAACACACTACATAAAATATCTTTGACAAAGATCCTCGAGAACCAATATAGTATGTGCAGTCTACCACCCTTCCATAAGTATAACCATGTTAAAAATAGTTTAAATATATCATGAATATTTTCATGTTTAATTTATAATAATAATAATATATTTTTAAGATGGTCAAGCCACATATTAAATTGCTAAAATCTATGGAGGTGTACATGTTCATATTATGGTAGCTACGGGAGGTATTTACCCCCACGTGTGAACCTGACGA
>CBVK0100306860.1:398-13718 GCA_900067695.1 Picea abies
GGGCTTTCTTCAAGGGTTGACATCAATGACAACCAACCTTAATCAACAATAGTTTAATTCATTATAAATATTTATATGAAAATACTAAAATTTCTTTTTAATTATTAAATATTTTTTTAAAATATAAATACTTTAATGTAATAATGTGATCAATGATAGTTTCAATTTAAAAACAATTATAATTTATACTTTTGGTTTATCTTTTCATTTATATTGTTTATCTTGAAAACATATGTTTATCTTCCACTAAAAGGTTGGAATTTCCATATAGAAGAATTGTATTTACATAATCATCAGTGATAGAGTTAAGATTTCATCCATTTGAGCATATACATATTTTTAGATTGTTTGTTATATCTGACCAATAAGGTTTAGTATGCAATCTTTGTAATTAAAATAACCATCACTGAACTTATGGTAAAGAATCACCACTAAATTTATGTTAAGGTCTTGTCAATGACGAGTATCATTGACTAATTGCTAAATTATGTGTAGATTGTTAATATAATATCTGAAGTAAATAAAAGTAGACCTTTTATCTAAAACAAGCATACAAAGGACCGTCTAACAGTAAATTAAATAACATACTAGCATAACCCTGAAGCAGGGTAAAGGAAACGCTGAAGCAAGTTCAAATTGTTATATTGTTTAAACATTTAGGAGATTTGGAGATTTGCCTGGATGACTTACTATAAGTATTAAGTTGTTATAGTTGTTGGAATAAGCAACCTAGGATTTGCATGGAGGATGTTGGGGTTGGTGAAAGATATATGCCTATAAATTGCATTGCATTCACAAGTGGTCAATCAACACAATAGAGTTGCATGGAGGATGTTGGGGTCGGTGAAAGATATATGCCTATAAATTGCATTGCATTCACAAGTAGTCAAGACACACAATAAATGTCGGCAACCACTAACATGTAGCAACAAACATATGATATGATAACTTTTGTCGTTGTGGTTACCCTATTTTTTCACTGGTCAAAATCAAGGTTTGTATGGTTATGAAAGTTTATATTTAAAATACCTCTGTTGTATGGATTATAAAGATTAGATTGTACAAAAGCTTCAAAATTTTTAGCGATGAAATTGCTTGTAAGTTGCCCATGCTACCTTTCAACATTGGGGCACGGACCGAAGAAGAGAGCATGGAGTAAGTATGATAAATAAGCATAGAGATATTCGCTTCTGGAGTTGCACGATCTGTAAGAATATCAAGACCCACCATTAAAAAAAAAAGGTGAAAAACTCGTGAGTTTAGTCGAAGATATTGATCTTTGCGTTGGAGGAAGCAGTGGAAGTGACTGAAATTATTTAGTGGCGACCTGCAAAGAGACATGAGATAGAGTTAATACTTTGCAATTTATTCTAATTTCTCCATTTTTGCTAGTGAATAATGTGATATTAGAACATTGTATCTAGAGATTTGGTTCCACGGAGGCCATAGTCACATGTGCACCCACTCTTCTTAGAATATCAATTATTATAACAACGTCCATTTCCTCTGTTGCAAATCCTATTGGGACCAAAACCTTAACAAACACTAGACCATATATTGTCACATACCTTTAAAAAGAACATGCTACATAGTTTAAGTAGAGAGAAAACTTTAAAAACCCCAAATAAAACATAGCAAACATGCTTTAAAAAGAACATGCTACATAGTTTAAGTAGAGAGAAAACTTTAAAAACCCCAAATAAAACATAGTGAACATGGACTTGGTTAGATGGTAACAAATATAATATTGTTTATATGACCATCACAATATTTTGTGAGAGAACAAATAATCATTTACAAAGATAATATAGAGAAATGAATGATGTAATCAACTTTTCTAAGTATATTGTAAAAATAAAATATTTAGATACATCTAATTATAATTTGATATGAAAATGCAATAAAATAGATATCAACTTTTATTATCCTAGTAAATACAAAACCATGTCATTTATGTAAGCTATAACTAATTTTACATTAATTATTTGTAAGATAAATTATATATATCTTGTCAAAACAAGAAAGACCTAGATATTCCTCACATTATATTTTAAATATGTAATGAGTTCAAAAACTAAATATGGTTATATTGTTAAAATTGTAAACTTGTAAACATTGAGAGTAGTCTACTTTGACGTCAATTTAAATTCTCACATGAATTACAGTATTGTTAGATCTAGGGAAAAATGATATGTCTTTCTCTTCGGAAGAAAACAAAGGTTTTTAGTCTTGTTACAAAACTTGGCCAAGTTATCGAGTATTTCCAAGTTAAACTTTGGTTTTCATAAAAACAAGCTAAATCGATTTGCTAGCAATTCAAACCCGCTCCCAACAACTTCGGCTTCACAAGAGCAAGTTTATATAGCATTAAATATTCTATAGTATTATACATGTTTTTTTTGGATTTGAATCGTTTACGTAATTTCAAATAATATTAATATTTAACAGTGCATAGAAAAGTGGTTATGGATACATTTATTTAAAGAATAAATTGATTTATATAAACTTATGTACCTAAGATTTTAACACTGCATTCACGAGAGATTTTATTTATTATAATTTTTTTAAATTTAAACTTACTGAACCAAGATTTAGTGGAAAGGGATTCAAAGAGATTTGTCTTTGGTTTGAGATATAAAAATTACATCATAGAGGCATGTGGTTGTGCATTCTACATAGTCTCCCAGAGTAATCAAGTGGGAGTAACCCACTTGAAAAATATGGTCCCATCTTCTCAAAAGGAGCATATGCCTTCATTGGAAAGTGTGACCTTTAAATTGACAACATTAGAGACATTGGGGCACTCACTAATATGCTTTGATATTTGAGGGGGAATGTTTCATTGTTCTACACAGAAAAGAAAGACACCACAAAGGAATTTTGGACGTTTTGTTTAGCCCTTGGACCATAGATTATATTTCCCAATATAGAAGATGAAGAATATATTCTTTTGGGACTTGGGAAATGATTGAACAACATTTTCATTCTCATACTTGTGTTTTGTAAAAATGGACAAATGGGATTACTTATTTGATCTTGCAAATCAACATTTCATTCATTCATGAAGATATTCAATTTTCCCTCTATATTAGGGTGTGGGCTTATGGAATGGTTTCCAATCTTACAGTGTAGGGACAAATAAATAGATGGAGACTATTTTAACATATCCATATCTATTGAGATCCATTCATGGCTGACATCAACCAATTTATTTGGTAAAATTCATCTTCCATACAAATATCTATCTGTATTTCCTTTTTCAGGTTTAATACATCTAATGGATGGCATGGCCTCCATATCTCTGGGAGAAAATACATCTGTTGGATAAGATGAACTATACAGTTTTTGGAGCTTAACCAACATAAGATCACCAGGTCCGGAGTTGGACAGAATAAACATAAAATACAATGTTTCTCTTGCTAAGCATGTGACCACCACCCATCTCAACAACAGAGTAATTTTTTTATGTGGCAGCAATGTTGCTAACAACAAAAAAACAAATAAAAAGTAATTAATTGTCTAACTATTGCATGTTCTGGTTTTCCATGACAAACTATATAACACTGACTACAATGACATAGATGTTGCAGCCTGGATGTAAACTAAGAGCTGATAAGCTTTTTCTGGTCCTATAGAATTACCCCTAAATTGATAACTCAGAGGTATTATACAATAAAGACAAAGGAATAAAAACATCTAATCATAGTCACTAACAAATCCATCTATTTGTTCCCATTGAAAACAACCTGTTTTCACATTATTCATTAAAGACAGAAAGAAAGAAACAACCACATAAGACTCAAAAGGTCTCGAATCTTTAAGAAACACCACACAGACTTCTCTACATTATTCAATAAGTACTCAATGTTTTTATTAAAAACCAATAAAACAAGGTCAACATGATATCGAGTGTAGAACTATGTTTTGGACCTTCTCCACCTGAAATTCTTTGTGGTTTGGTAGAAAGAAATTGTTGCTGACAATTAAAGTATTGACTAATTTTAAGTTGAAATTGTCACAGAGGAATCCCTTTTCTTATGAATTAGGATGATAACAAGCAGAGGACTAAAGCGATCCATAATTAACCTGACAAAGAAAGTGTTAGCAGATATGTCAAACCTGTTTTTTGTTCAACAATTGGTCAGAAGGCACAAGAAGATCTGAATGAATTCTAGGGCGAGCGCTTGAACTTCTAGGAAGGCCTTGCTTGGAATTGGGGGCTGGAAAATGCTGTGAGATCTATCTCACCTGGGTCATCTGTTGTTTATACAGAGCCATGGATAAGGCCTGTTGATGCAAGAGCTCCTCTTCCAATCTCATTTTTCTCTTTGACATAACCCTAACCTTATTTCTCATTTTAACATGTTTCTCTCGCTTCTTGAATATATTATTTTGGGACTCGGGAAATGATTGAACAACATTTTCATTCCCATACTTGTGTTTTGTAAAAATGGACAAATGGGATTACTTATTTGATCTTGCAAATCAACATTTCATTCATTCATGAAGGTATTCAATTTGACCTCTATATTGGGGCGTGGGCTTATGGAATGGTTACCAATCTTATAGTGTAGGGACAAATAAATAGATGGGGACTATTTTAACATATCCATATCTATCGAGATCCATTCATGGCCGACATCAACCAATTTATTTGGTAAAATTCATCTTCCATACAAATATCTATGGGTTGTGCCTTTTTCAGGTTCAATACATTGAATGGATGGCAGGGCCTCCATATCTCCGGGAGAAAATACATCTGTTGGATAAGATGAATAGTACATTTTTTGGAGCCTAACCAACATATCACCAAGTCTAGAGTCGGCCAGAATAAACATAAAATACAAGTTTTCTCTTGCTAAGCATGTGACCACCATCCATCTCAACAACAGAGTAATTTTTTTATGTGGCAGCAATGCTGGCAACAACAAAAAAACAAATACAAAGTTATTAATTGCCTAACTATTGTCTGCTCTAGTTTCCGTGACAAATTGTATAGCATTGACTACAATGACATAGATGTTGCAACCTGGATGTAAACTGAGAGTTGATAAGATTTTTCTGGTCCTGTAGAATTACCCCTAAAATGATAACTCGTAGGTATTATACAATAAAGACAAAGGAATAAAAACATCTAATCATAGTCACTAACAAATCCATCTATTAAGGAGTTCTGCGATGTTTGAAAGAAGCTGCTAAGACGCGCGCGTGCATGCAAAACAATCTAGGGTTCGTTCTCTCGCAGCCATGCCAAGCCAGGGCGGAGGGGAGCCTCCGCCCCCTCCCTCCCCAACCACGTCCTTTAGGAAGCTAATAGCAGCTTTCAAAAATAATGCACCCCAAGCGGAAGCACCAAGTTTTGTGAAAAAATTGGATGACGTCCCAGAGATCAATCTCCCCCCGGAACAACCAATGAAGGTAGCGATCTCCCTTTCAGACCGAGGGTTGGTAGGTCAGTTCATGGGCCTCTGGCTCTCAGCCTGAACAACAGACAACTGGATCCAAAGGAACTGGCGGCCATTAATAAAAAATAGCGTAACTTGCTACGTGGTTGGAAGAGGTTACTATATTTTCGAATTTATCTCCCAGGAGGACCGCGATCTAATCTTCAGGAACAACCCATACTTCATGGGTACACATGGCCTTTATCTGAACCGATGGACTCCAAACTTCGACCCAGCTTCGGAAGTGCCAAAAGACGTCTCGGTCTGGGTCAGACTCCCAAATCTGCCAATCCACTGCTGGAACTCCTCGTCACTGCAAGCTATTGGGAACAGACTAGGGCACTACATTGACAGAGCCGATCCAAAGGACCAATATTCCTGTGCAAGAATTTGTGTGGAAGTTGACTTGGAAATAGGACTGCTAGAAGCGGTAAAACTGAAGGTAGGAGAATGGAAACACCTACAAAAATTGGACTACGAGCAGCTCCCGTTCAAATGCAGAGGATGTCACACATACGGACATTTTCAGAGAAACTGTCCAAAAACCCCAAGCACAGAGAAAGCAAGTGAGGAAGGTTGGCAGCAACCCCAGAAAGGAAGGTCGAAATCCAAAGGCCCAAGAAGGGAAAACCCAGCCCCCACTCAAAGAAACCCTGGAAATAGAGAGATGAAAAACAACTTCAAAGCACTGGAAAAGGAAGGCGAATCATAGAATCCAAGCAAAGAAACTCAGGCTGAAGAAGAAAAAGACAACCAAGTCCCGGATACCGGCATAACCCCAAAAACAACAAAGGAAATGGAGAAACCCGTCTCTCCTCCAGGGAACGAGGAGGCTCAAGGCATCGAGGAGGGGGAGATCTCGTCAAGAAATGAATCAGAAGGAGCGAGTGAAGCCTGGGACACCCCAAAGAAGCCGGGGAGAGGTAGGAAGTCCAAAAAAGCGGAACGAGACCAGGAAACCTACAAAGACGTTCTCAAAGGATCACAGCCAACCATCAAGCAAATGATTGGAGTAAGGCAAACCAGGAAGCTAGCCAAGGCCTCCCAAGGAGGCCATTCCCCACCACAAAGTAAGCAATGAAGTTAACTTCCTAGAACTGTAGGGGTCTAGGTAGAAAAAAGAAGGAAGAAGCTCTCAGGGACATTCTCAGAGAAACGAAAACAGACATCCTACTTATCCAGGAAACCAAGATGAGTCAACAGGACTCTATGAAAGTTTCAAAAAATGTATGGAAAAGCAGCCAGGGTTTAGCTGAAAACGCCAGAGGCACGTCAGGAGGACTCTGCACCCTTTGGAACGCCTCCAAAATAGATCTGATCCGCTCAGACCTTTGCATGAATTGGATCTTCTCCCAACTGCTCCATAGGGAGTCATGGAAAACGATAAGTCTCTTCAATATCTACGTCCCACATCATATAGACAAAAAAAAGAATTGCTAGAAAACCCTCCTAAATTATCTAGCTGACAATGAGCTAGAAAACATCATACTAGGAGGGGACCTAAATGTAACTTTGGCCTAAGAGGAAAAACGGGGAGGATCTATTGTAAGGGACCAAGCTAGAGAATGGGTGGAGGACCTAATCTCAGCATGAGACTTAATGAATACTAAGCCGACCAGGGGACATTACACCTGGACTAACAGAAGGGTAGGCCCGAGGCATATAGCTTCCCATTTGGACAGATTCCTTGTCCAAAGCTCGTTCCTATCCCTTGGGCTCACAACCACCTCAGAAATTCTCCCCCATAGCACCTCTGACCACAAACCAATCAGCCTAGAGCTAAGGAAGGACCAAGGCTAGGGGCCCATCCCCTTCAGATTCAACCCCTCATGGATACAGGATAAAGACTTTCTGCACAAAGTCTCTAGCGTCTGGACAAGCAAGGTCAATGGCTCCGCGTTTTACGTTTGGGAAGAAAAATTGAGAAGACTTAAGGCCGCGCTAAAATAATGGGCAAAGAATCAATCTAATCCAATCGCCCTGCGACTAGAAGCCCAAAGGCGTCTGGAAAGTCATCAATTTGTTCTGGAAAAGAAGTAGGTTACTCAGCAAGACTTTCTTAAAGAGGAACAGCTTCAAAGGAAATGGCACAAAGCCTGCAGAGAAGAAGAAGGATACTGGAGGCAGAAGTCCCGAAGTCTTTGGTTGAAGGAAGGAGACAAAAATAAAAGCTATTTCCACAAGAAAGCGGAAGCAAGAAAACAATATAAGGCTGTAACAGAAATTCAAGTCCAAAACGTTACAATCTCTGAGCCAGAGGGCATTAGGCAGGCAACTTTTGAAACATTCAGAACTCTCTACTCAGAAACGCAAAGGTCAAGCATTGACCCTCAAATGTACCCCCTATCTACTGTCCCAAACCTAATAAAAGAAGATATCAATCTCAAGCTCATGGAGGAAGTCACACAACAAGAAATAAAAGACGCGGTGGACCAAATGCACCCGGATAAAGCACCTGGACCGGATGGATTTACTGCAATATTCTTTCAGCATTGTTGGGAAATAATCAAATCAGACCTAACCAAAATGATAAGAAAATCACAAGCGAGCAACAAGCTAGGAGGAAGCACAAATTCAACCTTCCTGGCACTCATCCCTAAAGAGAAAGGAGCGTTGAGCTTTAGCCGATTCAGGCCGATCTCCCTCTGTAACACAAGTTACAAAATTCTTACGAAGGTCATCACAAACAGATTGAAAAACGTTCTCCCTCTAATAGTTCCAGAGAACCAGGGAGGCTTCATTAAAGGTCGACAAATAACAGACAACATAATTCTGGTGCAAGAAGCTCTTCACTCAAGCCTACGCAGGAAAGATAAAGGTATGATTATCAAACTATACCTTGCAAATTCTTTTGACAGAGTTAATCATAATTTCCTTTTTGAGGTAATGAATAAGTTCGGATTTGACCAATCCTTCATGAACTGGATAAGAGCTTGCATAGGATCGCCATGGATAGCCCCCATGGTAAATGGAAGAGTAACCAATTTTTTCAGAGTGTCTAGGGGCTTGAGGCAGGGATGCCCTCTCTCGCCCATGCTATATGCAATTCAAGCCTCAATTCTGAGCTATCAGCTGGAAACTTCTAGAACCCAAAGCAACCTCCAAGGACTGAAAATAGCGCAAGGTGTAAAGGAAATCAACCATGCGCAATTTGCGGACGATACCCTACTTTTAGGTGGGGCAAGTCTGTTAGTTGCAAAAAGATTCAAAGAGGAGCTAGATGCATATGCTGCAATGTTAGGAAATGAGATAAGCCAATCAAAAAGTAAAATTTATGGTTGGAACATTACACCCATAGAGATGTTGGGAATTTCCAGAGTTTTGGGGATGGAAGGGCATACCAAATGGGAGACCTTCAACTACCTGGGAATCCCTATTTCCAAAGCTGCTCCAAGGGCCTCACAATGGAACCATTTACTTGACAAACTAAAAAAGAGAATTTCCTCCTGGGGGGTGAACTGGCTAACTCTAGCAGGGAGGATAGTCCTTATCAAATCCGTCCTGGCCAGTGTACCCATCTACCAGAACTCTTTATTGCTAGCCCCAAGCTCTACAATTCAAAAAATAGAGTCAATCCAGAGAAGCTTCCTGTGGGAAGGGGGGAAGCAAACAAGCAGGAGACTTCACCTTATAAACTGGGACAAAATCTCCAAACCTCTCTTGGAAGGAGGCCTCAATTTTAAAAACACCCAAGTACAAAACCTCGCTCTAGGGGCGAAGCTGTTATGGCACATTGTCAGTGGGAACATCGCTTGGAGCAAGGAAGCACTATGGAAGAAATATTTCATAGGCACAAGGAATAGGTGCATAGAAAACCCTTGTAGAGAGACTAAGGGGTCCCCAACCTACGCTTTGTGCAAAAAATCCATGGACCTTTGCACTCCTCACCTCACTTGGGTGCCAAGAAACGGGAAAAAAATTAAAATCTGGCAAGACTCCATTCTAGGGGACCCACCTCTGGAACGAAACCAGGATCTGCAAAGGCTAAAAGGTTGGATGGATGAGCAAAATCTAAAGAATCTCTATGACATTTCTAAGTGGGGGAATGAAAGAGGCAAGCCGTGGCAAGGTTGGGAAGTGGGCAATCTTCCCCAGGACTTAGAAAATGATTGGGGCGCTCTAAAGCTCAATTTGCAGGGGAAAGCCCCCATTAAAAAAAGAGGTAAAGATGAGAGAGGCTGGGGGAAGAATGCGAAGCCCTACTCCACCTTGCTGGGATACAACACCTTCTGAAACATCCCTCATGTTCCTCCCAACCCAGCCATCTGGAAATTCATCTGGAACACCAAAACCATTCCCAAAATAGATCTGTTCCTCTGGACTTTAAGTCATAATAGTATCCAAACAGGGGAGAACCTTCAAAAGAAAGGTTGGGAGGGTCCTTTCAGATGTCCCTTGTGTCAACAAGCTGAGGAAACCTTAGATCACCTTCTTCTTAATTGTAGCTATTCAAAAGAAGTCTGGAATCTGGAAGTTGGGTTGCAAAAGAACCCAATTCTTCCCCAAGACATTAATTCCCTTCTCCAAAACTGGACAGCCCTTTACCCTTTCCAATTGAAGAAGCAAAGCTATGCCTCGGGGCTCTGGAGAGCACTCCCAAGGTTTATCCTTTGGGGGCTTTGGCTGGAAAGAAACAACAGGGTTTTCAGGGACAAGCAATGGAGTGCCTCACTGGTGACTGCAAAGATCAAAGCCCTCTTTGGCGAATGGGCTAACACCCATCGACATCCTCCATACAGTAGGGAGCTGGAAGAAAAAGAAGAACTTTGGTTGGGCCAATTCCAAATTCATTTGCAAACAGGGAACACAGTCAATACCACAACTCAGGAAATTTGGGAAATAAGGGCAAGGAAGAACGAATTTGACAAATGGAAAAAGGAAAGGACAGATTGCATTCTTTCCTTTGATGGAGCCTCAAAGGGAAATCCAGGCCAAGCAGGAGGAGGAGGATTAATTGTAAAGCCAAATGCAGAAGTCAAGGTATGATATGCCATAGGCCTAGGCATCGCCACCAACAACCATGCAGAAGCAATGGCATTATGGCAAGGCTTGTGCCAAGCCAGAAGCAATGGAATTCGAAAACTGATTATCATAGGAGATTCCCGAATGTTAATCCGTGCCATAGCCCGTTCCACGAAAACTCAAAATGCACAACTCAATAATTTGTTGGCCAGGATATGCCTCCTCTTTCAAAGGTTTGACTCATATCAAGTGTTCCACGTCCTGAGGGAGCTGAATAGAGAAGCGGATGAGGAGGCAAATAGAGGCGCAAAGCTGGAACAAGGACGCATGTGGGAAAACGGCCAGCTAACCATGGTGGATCTACCTTGACCAGCCTCAACCTAAATGGAAGCATGAAAATTGCAAAGAAAGGGACAAGACCAAATCCAGTGTTGGAACATATGTTGAAACAATGTTGGAACATTTGCTGAAACAGTGCTGGAATATATGCTGAAACAATGCTGTAACATATGCTGAAACACAGTGTTGGAACATAAGCTGAAACAGGGCTAGAACATATGCTGAAACACAGTGCTGTAACATATGCTGAAACACAGTAACATATGTTGAAACACAATAACATATGCTGAAACACAGTGCTGGAACATATGCTGAAACATAGTGCTGGAACATATGCTGAAACAGTGCTGGAACATATGCTGAAATAGTGTTGTAACATATGCTGAAACACAGTGTTGGAACATATGTTGAAACAGTGCTGGAACATATGCTGAAACACCGCTGTAACAAATGCTGAAACAGTGCTGAGACATATGCTGAAACAGTGCTGAGACTTATGCTAAAACAATGACTGGAGTTTCAGCATTTAAATTTAATCCAGTTCTATTAGAAGACGTACAGGGACTAGTTCAGTTCACAAGTCTATAGCTATAGAAGTAGAATGGTTCAGAAAGATAGGCCCGAAGAAATTCGAGGCCATTTTGTAATCGGATCTGTGGCTAGTCCACCCCATTAATATAATCTATAACCATTTCTGTAAAAAAAAAACAAAAAACAAATCCATCTATTTGTTCTCATTGAAAACAACTTGTTTTCACATTATTCATTAAAGACAGAAAGAAAGCAACAACCGCATAGGCCTCAAAAGATCTCAGATCTTTAAGAAACACCACATAGACTTCTCTACATTATTCAACAAGTACTCAATGTTTTTATTAAAAACCAATAAAACAAGGTCAACATGATATCGAGTGTAGACCTATGTTTTGGACCTTCTCCACCTGAAATTTCTATGGTTTGGTAGAAAGAAATTGTTGCTGACAATTAAAGTATTGACTAATTTAAGGTTGAAACTACTGCAGAGGAATCCCTTTTCTTATGAATTAGGACGATAACAAGCAGAGGACTAAAGCGATCCATAATTAACTTGACAAAGAAAGTGTTAGCAGATATGTCAAACCTGTTTTTTGTTTAATAACTGGTTGGAAGGCACAAGAAGATTTGAATGACTTCTAGGGCGAGCGCTTGAACTTCTAGGAAGGCCTTGCTTGGAATTGGCGGCTGGAAAATGCTATGAGATCTATCTCACCTGGGTCATCTGTTGTTGATACAGAGCCATGGCTAAATCCTGTTGATGCAAGAGCTCCTCTTCCAATCCTGTTTTTCTCTTTGACATAACCCTAACCTTATTTCTCATTTTAACATGTCTCTCTCGCTTCTTAGGGATGCAACTTAGTTGATTTCCCATGATTCTTCACTGAAGAAGCTCTAATATGAGAATCTAGCAAGTCTTCCCAGCAAACACAACTTCTAGTTGTACTAAAAAAAAATACTAAAACTGTGAAATTTAGGGGAATTATTCTATGCGGCAATCCAAGTGACAGTGAAATTTTTCATTACACTCCACTGGTACAACAAAAATACTACATTGAATGACACGCATCAATGCAAAAATACGAAGATTTTTTTTCCAGCGCAAACCTCCAACTCTCCATGAGTGGTTGAAGAACTAGAAAAACCTCTTCTTCAACAAGTGGCTTGATCAGATCAACACTATCCGGGATTCAAAAAATCATAACGCCTTAATCTAGTGCCTAAATGAGCATAGAAAAGGGGTATGTGTCATCAATACAGTCCACCAGCTACAACACAAAACTTGAACGTCACATTTGGAGGCATGGGATGGGAGCTTTTCACTTTCTTTTCTTCGCTAGCTCTCAGATGCCGAAGTTTGTTCAAGCAGGTCAGTGTTGTCCATGGACGTGGTAGACAAACGCTCTGAAACAACCTACAGTTTAGTGCAGAAAAAGCCGTCCGCCCCGAAACTGCGGAAGAAGTCACCAGTCATTCCTTTCTATAAATCAGAGGCGATGGGGCTCAAAGAACAGCTGGCAGGTTGAGGCGGTGGAGAAAAAATGTCGAGAATAACAACTAGCGCGTTGAGACAGTGGAGAACAAATATCCAAGAGAACCGCTGACAAAATTGCATACGTATTGGTAGGTTAGACGTGTTGTGCGTGGATATGTTACAGACAGACAACAAAACTTGGAGAAGAACCTGCCCCTAAAAGAATTCCTTCGGTGTAATTAAAAGGTCGTCGCCACCTCTAGAATAAGGGTTTCCATTAATTAGGTGACCAATCATAAAACAAAAAATTGTTTTAAATATTTAAATAAAAAAGACACAAATTTAACAACATAAAGTTAAATAATACCGAAAAGACATAAATGAGAGATTGATGGGCAAATCCATGTTTATTTTTATTTGATATGGTTATTTTTAAAGTAAATACATAATCATCATTTTTAAAATTATAAATTGGTTAAACACTAATTATAATTAATATGAAAAAATTATATATATATATATATATATATATATATATATATATATATATATATATATATATATATA
>CBVK0100306861.1:0-13718 GCA_900067695.1 Picea abies
ATCTCTTCATGGCACATGGAGTTGACCACCTGTGCTAAATGGGCGGTCAATAGGGCCCACATCGCACTATCTTC
Source organism: Picea abies (assembly GCA_900067695.1). Taxonomy (NCBI): domain Eukaryota; kingdom Viridiplantae; phylum Streptophyta; class Pinopsida; order Pinales; family Pinaceae; genus Picea; species Picea abies. Next base: position 75 of record CBVK0100306861.1, read on the forward strand.
CTATTCGACGAGGGGGACCCAAACACCTTTTCTACCCACTTCCGATAGATGCTCCCATACAAGACCCAATTCTTCTTATTTGATTTTGCCTCCCAACCGTGATTACCTATCATCCACCATTTGGGATACAACACTCAAATCCTACTCACTCCACCCGGTGCACTTCCACTTCCCTAAAACACAAATCCTGCCCTATGAACCGATGGTACGATGAAGAATGCAAGGTCTTCCACCGCCAACATCGACATGCATTCATCCATGCTCATCCCTCCTACCCTCGCCTCAACGCTTCATATCGTTGTCTCCTTTGTCGCAAGAAATGCCTCTTTGCCTCTCAGAGGATATATGACTTATCCATTTCCTNGCCTCTCAGAGGATATATGACTTATCCATTTCCTTTACTCACTCCCCTAAAATTTGTGGCATACCATCCTCCCCCGTCGCTCCCCCCTCCCATTCAACCTTGTTCCCGACTCCATGTTTTCCCACACATCCACTCTCTATAATATCCTTGGACAAGCCCAGATTTAGGTTACCTCTTCACCCTCCTCTTGCTTCTTATTTTTAGATAGGGACATCAGAGAGGCCATTTGGTTGATGAACAACGACAAAGCAACAAATGCAGAAGGTTTTCAAGCACAGTTCTTTAAGAACAGTCTTCGTGCTTTGGTTTCTCACTTGGATGATCTCTTCAACCATGTGACAGTCTTCGTGCTTTGGTTTCTCACTTGGATGATCTCTTCAACCATGTGGTTCGTAAAGGTTTTCCTTCGGCTTGGTCGCATCACATCATTCACCCGATACACAAATCAGGCCCTAGCTCAGATGCCAACAATTACAGGACGATCATGGTGGGCCATACATTTTCAAAGCTCTATGCTACGGGTCTCCAAAGAAAGATTTCTAGTGAGCTTGAGCGTAGACACCTCAGAGCTAAGGGATAGGCAAGATTCTGACCCGCTCATCAGACCATTGATCGCCTCTTTACTCTCCAAGCCATCATTGATGAGGCACGACATCAGTGTTTGAAAGTCTATTGCTGCATTGTAGGTTCTTGGAAGGCTTTCAACTTTGTCTTGAGAGAAGCCCTGTTCCAGAGGTTCAAAGACATTGGCATCTCCCATACCTTACTGCCTACTATCATGGGCCTCTATGAGTTAGTTCATGGTCTCCTCCACACAGTTCACGTGGTGTCAGAATTCATCAAGAGTACCATTGGAGTTAAACAGGGCTGCCCCTTGTCCCCCACATTGCTTGGGATTTATATTGATGAGCTTGAGGCCTTTCTCCACGAGCATATCCAGGACGGTGAAAGGTACTTCTTCCACCAGGTTCTGATATACATCTTGCTTTTCGTCAATGATGTGGTCCTCCTAGACTTGTCTTCAGCGGGATTACAGAGACAATTGGATGCCCTAGCTCTCTTTTGCGACCTTCGGGAATTGACAGTCAACATGGGTAAAACCAAGGTTATGATCTTCAACGAGTCGAAGAAGTCTGTGGACCTTCACTTTTTCCTGAGAGAGGAGGAGATCGAGATCACCAGTGCCTACACGTACTTGGGAGTATGGTTTTCAGGACCCTATTTCAGTTTGCGACTAGCCCTCTAGCCTCAGATTGCTAAGGGTTATGGGTCTTTAGCCCTTCTTGAGAGACAGTGTTTCCGCCACCATTTCTAGGACATCTCATCCAAGACAACTCTCATGGACTGCCTTATTCGACCCACTGTTCTACATGGCTTAGAGATTTGGGGGCCTTCCTTAATAGAGTCTGACTAGGCCTTAGTTGAGAGAGTTCAAACCCTTCTCCTTAGATGCATAATTAGATGCGAGCAGACAGTTCCTCAACACACCATCCTAGTAGAGTTTAGGGCTTGGCCCTTCCAGCTTGAGGCAGTGTTCGGTTTGGTCTCTTTTCTACATCGCATCCGGGGCTTAGCTGACTCGGCGAAGGGGCGAGACTGGTACCCGTACTTGGCTTACTACTCTTTTGAGACCATTTCCCTCTCTAGCCCATTGGGCCAATTTTGAGGTTGGTTTGCAGGGGTTTCAGATCTTCTAGGGTTCGTAGGCATTCATATTAATCGCCTCCCTCCATTTTGGATTTCCTTAGATGCACTCGACCATCTCCTATCGACCAAACAGATGTTGAACAAGATCATCAAAGATGACATTTATAGGCAGTTTATCTAGATCACTTGGGTTAACCCCCCTGGGATGACATTTATAGGCAGTTTATCTAGATCACTTGGGTTAACCCCCCTGGTGGGTTATGCCCAGAGATGGCATTTTATGCTGAGCCTTCTTAGAGCTTAGGGTTGGACTCATCGTTTGACCACCATATACATTCCAACACTGGGTTCATGCTCTTTGCATTCCCATAGGCCAGTTCAGAGTGGGCTCTCATAAACTTTGGGTAGATACGAACCACCAGATCAACCGATCGAACATGACCTGTCAGTTATGCCAGCTACCGGAGGTCGAGACTAAGGAGCACTTCATCTTCGGGTGCCTCCTCTACTATGAGATCAATGGACGGTTTCATTGCTTATTCTGGGGGGCTCAGACCCTCACTGGCCTCTTCAGGTATCCATATTAAATTATCAAAATTCCTGTCAACAAAATACCGAGCTAAATACGAAGATCTGTTGAGGGAGATGACTGATATTTTTGCATGGCAATACGAAGATCTTAGGACCTTTGATGAAACTGTCATTCAACATAAGATACCTTTGAAAGAGAATGTAACTGTCATTCAACATAAGATACCTTTGAAAGAGAATGTAAAACCTTTCAAGCATAAATTAAGGCAGATAAATCCTCTTTTGTTACCCATTATGGAGAAGGAAGTCAAGAAACTTTTAGATGCTAAGATCATTGTACCCTTGAGGTACTCTGACTGGATAGCAAATATGGTGCCAGTGAGGAAGAAGAATGGTGAAATCAGATTTTGTGTCGATTTCAGAAATTTGAATAGGTGTTCCCGGAAAGACAAACTATCCATTGCCCAGAATGGAACATATATTGCAGAGGGTGGTAGGGTCTAGCAGGCTGTCTATGATTGATGGTTTCTCTGGATACAATCAGGTAGCTGTTCATCCAAATGATATGGAGAAACTGCGTTCACAACACTTTGGGGTAATTTTATGTATGCCCGGATGCCTTTTGGTTTGATGAATGCTGGGGCCACTTTTCATCGAGCCATGGATATCGCCTTCATGGGAGAGAAGTATAAGTTTGTTGTCATCTACTTGGATGACATTAGTGTATTCTCTAACTCTGATGAGGAGCATCTATGTCATTTGAGACAGGTATTTCTAAAGTGCAGAAGGTATGGTGTTTCTTTAAATCCAAAAAAGTCTCATTTTGCTTTAGAGCAAGGGAAATTGCTAGGGCATATTGTTTGTGCTGATGGAGTTAAAATTGACCCTGCTAGAGTGATAGCCATTCAAAAGCTTTCTCTCCCTAGAACTAAGAAGGAAATCCAGTCTTTCCTTGGGAAGATAAATTTTCTCAGAAGGTTCATTCCCAACTTTGTTGAATTGGTCAAACACATAACTGGCATGTTGAAGAAAGGTAGTGAGATCAGATGGAGAACTGAAGCTAAAGACTCTTTCCAGTCTATTAAGAAGGCTATTTCATATGCCTCTGTTTTGATTAGCCCAGATTTTGAAAAAGAGTTTTTGATTTTTTCTTTTGCATCTCAAAATACTTTAGCAACTGCTCTTCTACAGAGAAATTCTGAGGGTTTTGAACAATCCATTGCATTTTTCAATAGGGCACTTCAGGATGCTAAGTTAAAATACGATATCATGGAGAAGTAGGATTTTGCTTTGGTCAAAGCACTAAAGTCTTTTAGAGTTTATGTGCTACATCCTAAAGTCATTGCATATGTACCATCTAGTGCTATTAAAGATATCTTGACTCAGCCAGACAGTGATGGAAAGAGAAGTAAATGGATAGCTAAGCTATTGGAATATGACATAGAGATCAATCATACCAAGCTACTCAAAGGGCAGGGGTTAGCTAAGCTGCTAGCTGATTCAAATTGCAGAGCTCTGGGAGTTGATTACATCTATAATAATTTAGGAAATTTACATCCTCAAACCAACAATTCTCAAGTCAATGAAAAGATTGCTGAATCAGAATGGTATATAATTATCCTTTATTTTCTGCAGAATTTCCAAGCTCCTCCAGGAATGGATAAGTCAAAAGTAATATCCCTGAAACTCAAAGTTGTTAAGTATTGTGTAAATAATCAAACTTTGTTTTGGAGGGACCCTTCTAGATTTTTACTGAGGTGTCTTGATGAAGAAGAAGCACAGAGAGTCATGTCAGAATTTCATGAAGGAGTGTGTGGGGGACGTCACTTCTGGAAGTCCACTGCATATAAGATACTTATGGCTGGGTATTATTGGCCTAGTCTATTTTTTGATGTCTGTGCAAAGGTTAGAGCATGTGAGAAATCCTAAAGGTTTGTTGGTAAACAAACGCTTAAGTCCTTACCTCTCAAGCCTGTAAACGTTTCTGCACCTTTCCAATAGTGGGCTTTGGATTTCATAGGTGAAATTCACTCTCCATCTAGTGGCCAACACAAATGGATTATGACAGCTATAGATTACTTCATGAAGTGGATTGAAGCTGTACCTACGAGGAGGGCAACTGATAAGGTAATCGTAAGTTTCCTTGAAGAGAATATTTTGTCTAGATTTGGTTGTCCAGAAGTGATCATCATAGATAATGCTGCAGCTTTCAAATCCACTAACATGGTAAAGTTCTGTGAAGACTATGGCATCAAGCTTAGGCATTCTACTGCTTATTACCCATAGGGTAATGGCCTGGCAGAATCATCCAATAAAAGTATGGTTAAGATCATTAAGAAACTTCTGGAAGACAATAAGAGAGCTTGGGATTCAAAGTTGAAATATGCTTTGTGGGCTGACCATGTTAGCAATAAGAGAGCGATTGGAACCTCACCATTTCAATTAGTATATGGAATGGAAGCAGTCTTTCCAGTACAACTTGCTTTGCCAGTTGTAAAATTGCTGCAGGAAGTTGAAGCTGAACCTAATGATGCTATCAGAAGGATTTGCCAGATTGTAGAATTGCAGCAAGCAAGAGAGAAACTTCCTGAGAAGGCACATCAACATCCACAGAAGGTTAAAGAGACTTTTGACAAAAAAGAAAAAACAAAGCAGTTGGTACCCGAGGATTTGGTTCTGAAATGGGATGCTCATAGAGAATACCATCATGGGAAGTTTGATAGCCTATGGTCAGGTCCATTCAGGGTGGAGAAGGTCTTGGATAACAACATTTTCCTATTGCAGAATTTGGAAGGTGAAGAGGTTTTTGGTGGCCCAGTAAATGGGCGTTTTCTAAAGAAATTCTTTTACTAAAGACGTTGGTGGCTCAAATCTCATTGTACATATCGGTGTGGTGTGGTAGCTAGACAATAAAGGACTCCATAGCAAAATGGAACCATGCTGCTGCTTATTCTTTTCAGTTTCCAGTATTAGTTTTGATTTTTCTATTTGTTATGTTTTGAATAAAGTTTCACCAAATAGTTACACTTTGCAGAATGACATGGTAGATAGCTTGAAGGAACAGAAGGCACAGGTCTAGTCAAAGTTCTTGGAGTTCCACAGGGAGAACTCCATCCCCCATGGAGCCATTGTTATCACCTATTTTGTTCTGCTAAGTCTCATCTCTCATCTCTTATATCACCTATTTTGTTCTGCTAAGTCTCATCTCTCATCTCTTAGTTTCTACATTTCAAAATTTTTATGTAAGCTATAAATCCTAATCATTAGTTTGATTAAGGGTGCAAAATCTTATTAAGGGGGGTCAAATTTGTATTATGCTGAGAAAATGAGGGGTACTTAGTCTTATAAAAGGGGGATATGATTAATTATGCACATGTTTGAAAGACTGACCTATGACATCATTTAAAGTGTCAAATCCTTTTATCAAAGATCATATGTCATGTCATAGTTTTTGTTTCATCATTACTAAGTTAAATAACGACTTTCAAGTCGTTTTCATTTCAAATATGCCAAAGGACAAGTTTATGCAGGGCGGTACAGGAACTTCCACCTGTTCCTGTTTCATCATCACGTAGATGGTTGAAGTGGATTTAACGACGTGGATCGTCCTACCTGGCTGAATGAAAGATTCAAGGCAGTTAGCAGGTACCTAATCGCCAGTCACAACATACAAAGTGGGGGTCTTTTCACCTGTACCTGTCTCTTGTCCAGGATTTCATGTGAATGGAGTTTAGTCAAAAAACAACTCTTTTAAATTTGGTGCATTATTTGTTATTCTAGCTGGTCAAATTCGATATTTCATCCATAGAGGCAACAAATCCCCTATCCTTCTCGACACAACAGGCATATCCCTTTTCTGCAGCAAAGAGTCCAGTTTCTGGTCATGACATTTAATATGGGTAAAGGTGGACATGTGAAAAGAAAAGAACCTGAAGGGACCAAGATTATGGAAGCATATGAAGACTGTAGACACATTTTCGATCGAGTTGGTTGGTATTTATACTGATCCAAGCTAGATGGTTATCACTATGCTGTAGCTCGGGTGTTTGATGAAAGTTTTAATGGACAGAGGGCCCAAATTGCAAACCTGGCTATGTAGGTTACAAAAGAGTCCATAGCAACAACTTGTAACCTCCATGTCGATGGCGAAAAGTGGTTCAAAAATAAATTGCTTACAAGAGGGGTTGTAAATGAGTTCTTGAACCCTGAACATAGAGATCCCAATTGGGCCAAGGGTATTCCTAGGGATTGGATTGCTGATGAATGGATGGAGTCCTTGCTTATGCTTAAACGATACATCACATGTTAAGGGCGCTATTCCATTTTGTTTTTGTTTCATCTCTATTTCCTTCTTCATCTGTCAGGAATCAAAAGGATGAGTCTACCATATTACTTCTTGAGAGATCTAAATAGGATGGCAATGGAAATTCAAGCAAACCCTAAGACCCCTCCTCATGGAATTTATCATCAAGGATTGATTAAGATACTTATTAAAGATGAGATGGGAAAATTATAGAGGACATGGGGTCAATTCTTGATCCAGTCAGGGTTTGAGGAAGAAGTACATCCTCCTGCCACACAATTACATGATAAAGTTGTTGAGCCTAATCAAGAAGCTTCTCCCAGCACAAGTCAACCAGTTATTCCAGTAAAGGGTAAAAGAGAAGCCTGTTTAAAGATTTCAGACGAGCTAGTGGAAGCTGCTCCAACTAGCCTGCAAGTAGACATATGGTCTTCTCATATCCTAGGTGGAGGTAGGCATCCATTTCCATATGCTCAAAAGACTTATTCTAGAAGGACCAAAAGGTTAGTTAAACCAAGGGTATTGAAGGAAGATCAGGAACCCAAGACAACAGAAGAATTTATAGATCCTGTACAACCTACAGATCATTCCTCCTAGCTCAAGCTCCTCTGAAGACGATGCTTTTAGATATAAAATTTTGATGAGAAAAAGGAGCACCAGGCCTTGAAATAAATTCAGGTTGAAATCCAAAGCAATGTATAACCTTGCCATTAAAGATAAGGTTATTAATATTGATGAAGAATCTGCAAACCCAAAGAGGAGCCATCAACAAGCAAGAAAATTCCTGTAACTAAGCTTGAGAGGAATAAGTATAAAAAGGGAGGACTGACAACAAATACAAAGACTCCTATAGGGAAAAACAAAACTTCTGTAAGAAAACAGAGTAAAAAGTATAAGAGAGGCCTAAACCGTACGATTAAATCTGAAGGAGATAAGCCGAAAAGAATACAAACTCGTTCTCAAACCAAGTAGACAAGAAGGAACAATTTGGATTTGCTGGCAGAAGCAACTACATCAATTTTTCAAGGAGAATTCGTAGTTTGAGAATTTCACCTTCAATGAAAACCCTAAATTTTGACTGAAAGACGATTGATGATGGACAAACCTTTTTGTTTCCTTATATTTAAGGGACCATTCCTCTTTTTGTTATGTTTTGGCTGTAACCTGGGCAAGGAAAGGAGTTAAAAAAGGATCAAAATGGGTTTTTTATATAGCGCTACAGGAAGTTCTCGCAGTCTTATACATAGGAAAATATTGGTGCTACAAGAACACCTATAGCAGCCGATTTTGCAGCATATATGAAATAGATTCATATTTTTATGATGGAGAAAGGTTGTAAACAAGGTAAATACTTTATGGATCATTAGATGGAGTTAGATATCCTTTTTGTGGATCTATAGTCTATCTTGGGATAAGACGATTGTACAGATCAATTAGCATTTTTGAGTTGTCAAAGTCTTGATTCGAGTGGATCATTGAAGATCAAGAAGATCTTGGAAGGCTAAAGAGGAAGAAGCAGTATAATCATTCAGGTGGAAAGCAAGTCAACCAAGTAGTTTTCTATGCAAGGTTGTTGCCCTAATTATATGATGTTTTTTGTAAAACTATTTATTGTTTTGTATATCAGTAGATAGAGGCCTAAATTCTCCCTGAGCACTTGTAGGGATTAGTTTTGATGTGTCCCTGACTATCAGGTTGACCATAAATGCATGTAACCAATGTAAAACACTATATTGGATGAAGTAGAAAAAGAATTGGTTGGATCCTTGGACTGGCTTAAAGGTTCTTATTATAAGACTATTTTGATCCATCCTACCTATGTAAAGATTTCAGATGTTAATAAAGTTAAAGGTTGGTGTGTATATCTCATCTTTGTTTATCACTTCTATTTCCCCATCTTGAACATATCATTACTGTTATATGCTCATATGACTGTATGTATGTGCTGAAAAGGTTTCTCTATTTTGTATAGTCCAATCTTTGCCACATGTGTGTTTGAGTCTTTTAAATCTTGTTGAGAAAGCATTTCTGAGTGTGTTTATTCTTCTACTGGTCAAGTATATTAAAGAACAAATGCTCTTCGACGATTGTCAGTTTTATTCCATTCAATTCTCCCTAATCATATCAAATACTCTTTTTACTCCAACTAAGGTTTTATTTACCTGATCTGCTGCACATAGGGAAGAGGTTTTAATAGCTCATTTATCAAGTTACATTGAGATCAAGAGTGTGATCCTCCCTCCTCTCTAAAACTATTTTCTTTGAAAATTTTGAAAGAAGGTGTGCTAGGCTTAACTCAATAGCAGTCTTGAGTTGACTTCTAGCGCTAAAAAAACTAAATGCAAGAAGAGAGGGATGTAGACTCAAAAAAATAAGCTCCACAACCTACAAAAACTGAGAGAAAGTTTCTGCTTAAAGAGAGAAACTATGCTATAACTTCATGAGAACGTTTCTAGCATACAATTTCTTCTTAAAAGGCAAATTTGTAAAGGGAATATACCTCCGCAAGTGGCTAATCAACCACTTGGAGTCCCAACCAATGTTATCAAATCCGGTTTGGTGTTCGAACCGATTACGCCAAAAATGTGAAACCGGACCGGAAAAAAAGTAGTCGACCAAAAACTACATAAAATTGAAAAAAAAACATATATATTCATGTGCATCCATATGTATCCAAACCACTTATACACAAATATGCGAAGTTTTCTCATTTATATAACAAGAGTGCATATAACCAAAATCGCATCGAGTGGAATTCATCTCTTAACCAAAATACATCAACAAAGAGGCTCTAAATGCCCTCTAGAGTCCAAAAGAAATCATGCTACAACAAATAACAACATATCATCAAAATCATTACCTATATTAGGATCCTCATCGCCAATGTCACCCTCTAAGCATTAAAATATGATAGAAAAGACTTAACATGCCTAATAAGTGATTTTGCTTGAGTGAAGGGTACATTTTTACTAGGGTCATTACAGAAGAGTTCAACAATCAATGTCACCAACATCAAGGTACTTATAGGGTTTGCTTCTCTTGATTAAATGCCGGTTCCATGCCCTCATACATGATGGAATCTAGTGGAAATGTTGGAATCCTACCAATCTTTTAATCTTGAAAACTGTTTAGTCTACTGAATTTTGAATGGGACCTAAAATTCTACTTTATGCATATGAAGTTCAATGAAGTTGGAACCACTCTCAAACATCCTGAAACAATTAGTGGTAATGTTAAAAATTTAAGTTAAAGGATGAAAATGAAAGATAAAGGAGAATGCCTCTTTTACGAAAGATAAAGGAGAATGTCACAATGAAAGATAAAGGAGAATGTCACTTTTATGAAAGATAAAGGAGTGTTTGTATAGGCCCTAGGATTAGGTAATAGGCCCTATGGTTAGTTAGTAAGCCCTAGGGTTAGTTGGTAGGCCCCTCTCCATCTAACAATTCATTTAAAAAAAAAACAATTTGGAATCCGTGGGTCGTAGACGTGTCGTATGAAACAGATCGGTTAGGTAACAAAGCGACCAAAAATGGTTCATTGTCGTTGGTCCGATCGGTTTTGCCCCAAAAGCGGTCAGACCAACCCATTCTAAATGGTCCAGAACAATTTTAATAACATTGCTCCTAGCTTGAGCGCTCTCCAACCCCACAAATAGTCTCTCCTATGTGTTTGAAGAAACATATCATTCACACATATATAGTTGAACTAACAACAAATCCTAATACAACAACAAAGATATAGGCAAGAGACTCTATTCCATTGATATCCAACCAACATACAATGAAGGGTGGGACTCCTTATATAGATGAGGCACCGCCAAAACCATGTGCTTTCACAAAATCATGGGCAAAAGTAATGGGCTGCTGCAAAACAAGGGGCCAAAACCATGAGCTCCCTCAAAACCACCGACAAAAACAACCCAAAGAGGGGGCCCTCACAAAACCATGAGCTACTCCAAATAAGAACCACTCACAAGTAGAAAATGGGCCCCACTAGATGTGCGCTCCACTAGGTTCAAGCTATCCATACATAAGTGAGATGATGGGCCCCACATGAGGCCTAGAAAAGATAATTTTATTAAGGTCAAAGGGACTGTTGAGTACATTGATGTCAATACAATGCGAGAGTACTAAAAAGTCTCCTATAAAAGGCAAAATGAAAAAAGTAAAGTGCAACAAGGTAAAGTAGTAGAGAGTGAGATCAACTTCGAGGTATGAAGAACCCTCAACCCTGAGCTTAGATACCTGCTCTGATGATGGAATGTAGCGTAGGTGACAATCTAAAGACAAGAGGAGCCAGAAGAAGAAGAAGAAAGGAAATGGGTTTGTCCTATAGTCGACCCATTTCTCCTACCATCGGAGGCCGATAAAAGGAAGTTGTGTATAGTAGGGTGTCTTGGGAGGGAGTTAGTAGGCTACCTGGATTGTCCGCTGCATTGCTAACTAGTCGAGGTAGTGCACCGACGAAATTTGGGAGATCTCCTCCGTCTCCTGGCAAGGGGTCTGGTTTGTTCATGTCGTTGAAATCTCGTGGAGCAAAGGAAGGTTTCTCGGATCCACAGTGATCTGGAGTCCAGGGCTGGGCTGGTGTTGGTCTGTCTCTTAGTGCTCCTTTCAGAGGGTAGCACCGTGAAGAAGGAGGTGATCCGTCGAATAGGATCTAGTCTTATAGAAGGATGAAGAGTATGGGCCCGATGTCTGAAGACCTTTTGTATGTATAAGGCTAAGCACCACTGATATAGATACCTGAAGAATCTTGTGATGGTTTGAGTCCCCTTGAATAAGCAATGAAATTGCCCCTTAATCTCATAATAAATGGGGCAAGGAAAGTTGAAATGCTCCTCAGTCTTGACCTCTTGAAGTTGGCATAATTGACATAGCCCGTCTGGTCAATTGATCGAATGATCTGTCTCTACCCGAAGTCTATGAGAGTCCACTCGAAACTGGCCTAGAGGAATCCAAAGAGCATGTACCTAGTGGCAGAATGTATACTATGGTCGAGCGATGAGTCCATCCCTAAGATCGAAGAAATGCTCAACATAAAAGGCTATCTTTGGGCATAACCCACAAGGAGGGGTAACCCAAGTGATCTGGATAAATCTCCTATAAATGTCTTCTCTGATGATCTTGTTCAACACTTGTCTGGTCTGTTGGAGATGGCCAGGTGCATCCAAGGAATACCGAAACGAAGGGAGGCAATCCATCTGAATACCCACAGACTCTGAAAGATCTGAAACGCCTGCAGACCAACCTCGAGCCCGATCCAATGGGATAGAGAGGGAAATAGTCTCTGAAGAGCAATACGCCAAGTACGGGTATCGGTCGCGACCCTTTGGCGAGTCAGCTAAGCCTCGAATGTGATGCAGAAAAGAGACCAGTTCGAACACTGTTTCGAGTCGAAAAGGCCGAGTCCCAAACATTGCTAGGATGATGTGATGAGGAACTGTGTGCTTGCAGCCCCCTCACTAAGAGTGCAAGAATACGCGAAGTAAGCATGCTCCATGTGCTGAAAATGTATTGATGATGTGGACAACTATGTCATGGTTCCCTCATGCAAGGTTCCAACTCATGGTGATGAATCTGTTGAAATATTGTGTAACTTCAAAGAATATTCTTATCCCCTTTTGTGGATAAATTAAAAGATAAAATATATATTTATTATGCATTAGATCAATCCCCTTTTGTGGATTGATCATGTCGGACATTGTAAATGACCAAATCCCCTTTTGAGAATTGGTCAAACCCTAATTGTAAAATGCAAATTGAGAAGTCGCCCCCCAGGCAAATTAAAGTGGTTCTAACAACCCAGAAAGACAAGTCGGCCCTGCCAGTGAAGAGACACCTCCTTTCACTGCTTGCCAGTTTGTATAAATAAAGGAAGCCATCCACTCATTTGTTCACTCACTCATTCGATCATCCAGAGCGCAAGTTTGGTAGCTGCAGTTGGAGAAGAAGGAAGAAAGAGAGGCGCATTACTTGGGAGAGGATATTCTCTAGTGTTTGGTTTATTGTCTTTGCATTTTATTGGCTATCTATATTGAAGAAGTTTTGCTGGGTTTTCTTCCCCATGAGGGTTTCCCAGGATAAATGCTTGTGTACTCTTGTGATTGTGTTTCTCTCAGTGATCCTATCTATGCTATGGTTATTTAGTAAATTGAAAAGTAACCTAATAATAACTTAAACCTTAACATGGTTTCAGAGCTAAGATGAAGAGAGCATCTTTCATAGGAAAAAGAAAAACGTCACTGTTGTAGTACAAGAAAATTAGGGCTTTTTATTAAAGAGGAATTTCAACCGAAAGATCATCTAGAAAAGTGCGCCCTAGCCTAAGGAACTCATTGGCACCTTCAGCACACCTTTTCAGTGGATAGAACTCCCGGAAAGTGAAACCCTAGTTTTCACCAGTACTAGAAGTACCAGAAAACCAAAAGTACTAGGAAACTAGAAGTACCAAAAAACCAGAAGTACCAGGAAACCAGAAGTACCAAAAAACCAGAAGTACCAGAAACGCCAAAAAACCAGAAGCACCAGTCCAGAAATCAGTTGGTCCAGTTTCAAGGGTCAGAAATTGGAATTTTCAGATCCTAACTATACCAACATACTTGCCTCAGTCCAACGCATCTTTTGGTGAGTTCAGTTTTTAGATCCAAGAAATTTGATTTTTTTTATTATTTCTATAGCTCGAAGGGCTAGGGTTTCTATTGCAAGAAAGAATGGCTATCGGTATGAGGGTAGAAGACAGGCTATAAGGATTTGGAAACTTCAAATCTTGGAAGCATAGGTTGCAGATGATTCTA
>CBVK0100306862.1:0-13362 GCA_900067695.1 Picea abies
AATGGCCCCAGAAGTTAAAATTGCTAAAAATAGTAAATTGCCAAAATTGTCAGTAAACTGTTTTGAGCCAGTTGGAAAAGGTGGGTGGCCATCAATATCCACCTGGATCAAGATTACAGCTACGAACTAGAACAAATTTAACTACTGTCTACAACCATAAAATAGAAGCATCTACAACATGCTAATAATAAACATGAAATGCATCTAAACAACTCATTACAACATCATATAAATCATTCTCATTTACACAGAGCTCATGCACAACAATAACACATGTAATAACTGAACGAAAAGATAAAACACTTATCTTTTAACAATGGTTATGAAGCCATCTACTTGGGACGGATGTTCCACCTAACCATAGACTTACTGTTTCAAATCTCAACAGCTAGTCACCCCCAAGTTGAGGCTAGTAATCCATAAAAGAGGGTGGTCTCTCACAGTCCACTCATAGCTCATAAAACCAACAACCTGTTGATATCTTCCTACAACTATCCTGATTTTCCACCAACTGTCTTCCTCTTGACCTTCCCAACCCAAGGAATGTAACCCTTCACTGATCCCAGTCCCTCAGGTGCCCAATTCATTTATCAATGTCTCTCTAGCATAGGAAACTAGGAATCTCTCAGCTGGGAACTCAAGGGAAACTACTGCTAGGAAAACTATCAGCAAACCAACAACAAACACTTGTTGTTTTAGTTAAAATCAGATAGGTGTTCACTCTTTAGGCCTGACAACCTAGCTCTTCATTTTTCTAGCTCCAATTCACTCCAATTATGCTCTAACATGCTCTAGAATTCACTCTCTATGGTTGCACCAACTTCAAGCTGTGTTTCTTCCTCTCTACCTACTCCTCATGCACAAAAACTCATTTTGTAAAAAACGTTGTCCCCCACCCATAAAAAATTCCTCCCTTTAGCTTGTCTTTCTTGACTCACACTCTTCCCCAAGATGATTGTACTTAATCCCCATGTGCCCAATAAATTTTGGATGTGACCACTCATGCCCACCCTCTTACATGTATTCAATGATGGGATTTGGTAACATTCAATCAGGAATTGGAAGGTTTATGCACAATTAGCAAGTTTAGGAAAATGGGTTGAATTAATATACATGGGTATTTCCCCCTTGGACCCCTCTTGGCCATTATCCTAGACACTCCTCTCTCTTTTGGATTACTTCATCCCCCATATCTTTTCCATGTCCCCTTAGCAGCTGACATCAAATTTTATTATTAAAACATTGAAATACAATTCACATAATATATCGCTTTGGTAGTAGCCACACATGATATCTACATAAGCATTAATTAAACCAGGAATTATAGTGGGGATTTTCCACTTTTTCTCTTGTTGGAATTCCATTCCATCCCTCTCTGATCCAATATATTTCCATATCGAGCCATCGATCATTGTCTTACCGAACTTCAAAAACCTTTAACATTGTTCTCTCAAGTGCCAAATCTAGGGACTTTACTGGCACCTTGGGAACATAATATTGGCGTGGCCTGCCACCTAGCATGGCACATGGATATCAGGACACTGAACCACCAACATACATACTACTTTCACACAACATCCACCCAAATTACTTTGATCCAAGGTCAGGGCATCGGGCCACCGGGACAACTTGCACACACCTCTAGCCAAATGGAACTGACGTTGATCCACTAGCCCATCATCCCAAGCCACATGCCACTACGTGTGACCTCCAACCAACTAATATGACATCGGTCCATCTCGCCATCGAGATACCGTGACACTTTTCACCACACATGACCTCCATCCAAACTACTCTGATCTGATTAGGTGAACACACTTTCTTATGGGTTTTTTGATATCCAAAAGTTTCATTACATGCGGGTTCAACAAGGTTCTATGACTCTCTATGCTTCATGCATGAGTAATTATGGTTTACCCTTTTCTTATAAACCACTTTGTCTAACCCTTTCCTTTGCATGTGGGATAAACAAATAACACCCATCATTGATCATCAAGGTTTGTGAATCCATCGCGGGGTGTGATCAAGGGCTACTATGCACTGTTGTTCTAGGCCACATAACTATTGACTTTGTTCTTCTGGTTTACCCAACAATGGCTCATTGGAAATCCCAAAAAATGAGGAATTTCTTGAACATGGATTCGATGGTCAAATAATAGCATTAAACCACAAGAATTCTCCCCCCAACACTATCTTGAAGTAAAAACAATTTTTACCCCAAATGAAACATATTTGGTTTAGACAACTTTTGCGGTCATGTAGCATGCTCCTATATGCCAATGTTGCAACCTTCTTCTCTGATACCATAATGTAACATCTCTTAGCTCATCCAGGGAAAGCTACTTGTGGAATAACTTAAAAAAAATAAAAAAAACTTCTTACTAATTTATTTACTATAGCTTACCAACTATGTTTTAAACACATTTTAAACCAAATTTTGATGCCCATGAATGAAGTGAGTCTATAGTATTCTATATGAACATGAATTGTATAAAATGACTCATTCACAACAACAATTAAACTGAGTAAATGCCCACATAAAATAGGTAAACACTTATCTTTGTAAAATGTTTATGGAACAAGCTTCTTGGGAAGGACGTTCCACCCAACCATAGAGTTGTTGTGTTATATATCAATAGTAAGTCACCCACACATTGGGGATAGGAATAAGAAAGAGAAGGGTTCCTCTCACAACCCACTCATAGTTCACCAACACACAACCCACTAATACTCTCCTACAACTATCCTGATTTTACCTCCATCTCTCTTCCTCTTGACCTGTCCAACCCAAGAAAAGTACCCCTTCACTTATTTCACTCTCTTGGGCATCCCATTCACTTATTAGGGTCTCTTTGGCTCAAGTGGCTAGGAATATCTCTACTGGGAACTCAAGGGACTCACTTCCAGTAAAACTACCAGTAAAAACAACAACAAACACTTGTTGACATAGTGCAACTGACTCAGGAGTTCACTCTTCAGGCATGAAAACATGGTTCTTCAATTCTCCATCTCCAATATGCTCCAAAATGCTCCATTCTACTCCTAAATTCTCCCAACCTTCTTTTTCATTCTCATGTGCTCTTTTTTCTACTTGTTGTCTGTGGTTCATGCCTAACTCTCCCTCTAAAAACTGCCTATAATAACCCATATAAATTATCTCTATCTTTCCAAGACCATTGACTTCTCACTCTACCCAATTTTGATTTCTTCTTCCCCATGCTTTCCAATAAATATGGGATGTGACTCTCACGCCCACCCTCTTACATGAGTTTAATGATTGGGATCTCACACACTCAACTGAAATAAAAAATTTCCCCAATGATAAATAAATTCATAAAACTTGGTTTAGATTAACACCCATAAACCTTTTTCCTTTGGCACCCTCTTAGAAACTCACTTCTCTTGTGGAAAAACTCAACCCCCATCTCTGTCCATATTTCCAACAACTGGCATCACATTATTTTTATTAAAAATATAATACATTTTGTCTATTACATCGCTTGGCTACAACCATATTCTTATCTACATTATGCACTAATTAAACTGGGGATTATAGTGGGGATGTTACACCTCCAGGATAATTTCAATGGAGTATGCAATCCATGGGATCTAAAAAAAACATGATACCATAACCATGTGCATGAAACCATGACTCTTGACCTAATTTCTCCTCCTTTTCCCATGACCAAAACTGGCCAAAATTCCCTCAAATTCAGGGCACCACATTCTCCCCCCTATCACTTAGGTCTAGGTCTAGACTTTACCAGTGAAATTTCAAACCTAAGGTATTCATTACTAACTAGGTCTTATAGTCATATTCCCATTTACATATAATTAAAAAAATAAAATTATCAACTCCACCTTTATCTTTACATTAAAAAAAAGCTTTTCCTTTCAATTGCTTTGATTTCCACCTCACACTCGTGAGCTTCACCTCAGGATAATCACCACCACTTGAACCTGAAGTCTGAGCCCTACTAATCAGAACCCTAGGAAACCTCATGCCTTTCTTGGGAACCAAACACTTAACCTCAACAAGCTTCTCATGGAGCTCATGAAAACTCTTATTCAAAACATTCTTCATGCATATTTTCCTGAAACTTCTTTCCTTTTAAGGTCCCGATCAATTCACCATGATCGCTCATCTCCTATGACGGTAAAACAATTCAGGCACTCATCCTAGATGTTTCTTCACCATTAAGATTTTCTTCCACTAATAGCGACCTCCATATCTTTGCCCCATACATAGCTTCCACCACTTATTGGGGTCATGCCTTTTATAGCCATAGGAAGGAAACCCTCTTCTAGAGGCTTAGGATTGTATTCTCTACAAGGATGGAAAGAAATGTCAGGTTCTCCACTCACTTCAATAGCCACCACACTATCCAACTAATAAAGGTCAGCACACAATCCTATGGATAATTGTTCCTTCATTGTCTCTAGGATCCTAACAACAATGTCTAGACCATTGTTAGCACTATGGGAAAGCTCGGTCGCATATCGCATGTCCCAAAGGGAACTCTGATCTTGGTATTGACATCATAAGTACCATCATTATTCTATGTTATTCAAACCATGATCAAAACACAATTCTTCTTTGCGATGAGAGTTTGAATATTCCTCCTACATTTATCAACACTTTTATGTTTCCTCCTCCAGGATTTGGACTACTTCTCTCTTTCCATACCTTGTCTATCAATTTGGTTTTTGGTTTTCACGTACACAATGTTATCTCAAATGCTTCTTATTGAATAATTCAGTGTCTGGGGAAATGAAGATTCAATTCAAAGAAAAATGGATGCTTCTGGTGGAAAGCTCAAACATCTCTACCATGCACATGACACTACTTCCCAAAGAAAATATTAGTAACTTCTACCGCTTCTCCCTCTAGCATTTCCCAGGCCGACGTTTCCTCACACCCCCTAACCTCACTCTTCTCTAGACCAGTGACCATACATTTTGATCCAACGAGATCTCTCCTTCTCCTTAGGCTTAGTTCAACCCCCTTCTCTCTACATGTGCAAACCATCTTGCCTTACCTCTCATAGACCACCACTTGACCTCAGCTCTGATACTGCTTGTTAGGATCAGCCTGCAAACACCGAGATTAAATAAAAAAGAAAAGAATGAAGATAAAAAAATCACATAGTCAAGATGAAGAAAGAGGGGTAAAAAATATCCTTATTTCTCAATCAATAATGGAGAAATGGTTTACAAGTCTCAAGAAGCTCCTCACGAGCTTCTACATTTAAAAAAGAAAAATCTCACATGTTTCCAGGCTTATGGAAATCCAAACGCTTGAGAAACATCTAGTCACATTGTAACTGCAAGTTGTGTGTTGTCACCACCCAACACTATATATTTTCATTATTCTCACTTGAAATATTATAAATTTGAGGTATGGAATTTTATAGAGAAATTTGAAGATTTTAATATTAAGTGCATTCTTAAGCTAAGAACAAGGTTGTTGATTCTTTAGCGACTATTGCTTCGTGATTCTCTCATTAGAAGGCTTTGAAACTAAAAAATTATATGTTGAATTCCTTTTCACGACCTCAATAATTAACAATATCACTAGTTGGAAAGTTTTTAATGATGATCAACAGACTAATGAGGGAACATTCCAAGAATTTGTGATTGATGATGAAGAACATGCAAAAACCTTGCAACACTGCTAATAAGTTATGATGGAAATGAAGGATAATAAGATCCCTAATAATCCTCTCTCTGGAGAAACTATTTGACTTGCAAGATGTAGAAATGAGTAAATGTAAAAACATATAGTTCTACTATGATTTATGAAATCATAAATCTTGACACTTAAATGGATTCAAGGAATGTAAAGTTAATTTCTTGTTGTATATAATCCAAGAAGAAATCTTACATTATATTATTCAAACAATTTACAGATGTTTTCACTTGGAATTATGAAGACTTGAAGACATATGACACAAAGATCATACAACATTCCATACCTATGAAAAAGGATACCAAACCTTTTGAATAGAATTTGAGACAAAACCACCCAACTCTAGAGCCATTAATACAAAAGGAATTGAAGAAATTACATGATTCCAAGATTATTTTTCAAATTTGTTCGTAGTGGGTGGAAAACTTGGTTCCATATAGAAAGAGAAACACAGAGATTTGACTATCTATCAATTTTAGGAATTTGAATAGATAATTTGAAAAGGATAATTACCTTGTTCCACCAATGGATAAATTTCTTTACTTAGCAACTAGATTAGAAATGTCCTTCCTCTTTGATGGGTTTTTGTGTTTTTAACCAATTCTTGGTAGTTGAATCGAATAGGTTGAAGAATACCTTTCATACAAAATGGGGAATGTTTTCTTATGGGAGGATTCCTCTTGAATTAATAAATGTTGGTTCCACCTTTCAAAAAGATATGGATATATCTTTCCAAGGATTGGTTAACCAAACTATAGTAGTTTATTTGGATGATGTCACAATATACTCTATGAAAAACCCAAACCACCTTCAACACTTGAAGGAATGTTCTTAAAGGTGTAGGAAGTACCAAATTGTTTGAAGCTAAATAAAAGTATATTTGTTGTCACAAAAGGTAAACTACTAGGACACATAATTTCAAAAGATGGTATTCTAATTCATCCTGAGTGGACCACAACCATTTCTCAAATTCTTCTTCCCCGTAATAAGAAATCCATGTAATCTTTTTTTAGAAAGATACATTGTGTTGGGAAAATGCGTTTATAACATTGCAGAAGTTGTTAAACCATTACAAAATATGATAAAGAAGAATGTTATTTTTAAATGGACGCAAATTTTAAAATATACTTTTGAAAACACCAAGACTACTATCATTGATGTTGTCACATTACATAGTCCTCCTTTAAACACAAAATTATTTTTTTATACCTTTGCATCATATCATTCTTTGGCATCTATGTTGACACAAAATGATGAAGAACAAGGTGAATTCTCAAGTTCTTTTATGATCTCATTCCTGTAAGGATTTGAATTGAATTATCCAACAATTGAAAAGAAAGCATATTCCATATTTATATCCACCAAACAATTCAGACTCTATATCTTGACAAACCACGCATATGTTATAGTTCCTCACTCATCTATCATGTTACTCTTGTACAAAAGGAATTTGGTGAAATAATAAGAAATTGGACGAGTGTTATTTAGGAGTATGACCCTAAATTTAAGACAACTAAATAGTCCATGGTCAAAGAATTCATAAATTGGAGGCTAAACCCAAAGATGAAGTTACTAAATACGAAGAAGGTTGGGAAAATGAAGCTTTTGTATACACTAATAATGTTTTGTAAATTCTAGTAGACATAGATTCAAGGTATGTTGATCTCAATCATTATCTGTAGCATGGATCTAGCACCAACTCCTTGGACACAAGGAAAATAAGATCACTCAATATTAAGTCTGTTGATAATATCACTGGAGAAATTAAACTTAGCTACTCAAGGACACACAAGTACATATTAAATACCATAGATTACTTCACCAGATGGGTGAAAGTAGTACCACTCACCAAAGTGAATGAATACATTGTGATTGAATTCTGAAAGTAGAATTCGATTACTACGTTCGACATCCCTTATATTTACTTATTAAATTTGATTTGGAAAAGGGAATCATTTAATGATTTTCATCAAATTATTTTCCACGAGGCAATAATGTGGTTAAATCAACCAATAAGAACTTAATTGACATTCTAAAGAAAACAGTCATTGAACATCATAGGAATTGGCCCAACTGTTTATGCAATGCCCTATGGAAAAGCCAAGTGACTCCCAATGCTACTTTAAGAATTTACCCTTAGTACCTGGTTTATAGTAAGGAGGCCATCTTGCCTTCTAATATTTTTCTCCCTTCTATATAGCTATCCCAATCTTCACTAGAGTAGAGTTCTCTAGATCTTCATAATCAAATTAATACTCTCTTGAAGTTGGAAGAAGAAACATAAAAGGCTAGATATAAATTTGTTGTTGATCAGTGGATTGTTAAACATTAGTTTCAGAAACATGCCTCGGGAGATAAAGACTTCCAGTTGGGAGGCCTTATTTTGAAATAGGACAAATTGAATGAACCTAAAGGGAAACACATCAAATTTCATTAGTTATGGCCCAATCAATTTCAGGTAGCTGAAAAAATTGGTCTTGGCACATATAGAATACATAATTTGGACGAAGAGATGGATATCCTCCCTTTCAATGACCAAATATTGAAACATTACTTTATTTATTTGTCTCTACGACAATTATCTTTTAGTTTGTAGGATTCACTTTCAGTTATTTCCTTTTTCTAGTTTTAATTTAGTTTGCTTGATATGAGTTTAATTCTATTGTTTTCTTATAATAGGATTTTCCATTTTTCATTTTTAATAGTTTCTTTATATTATTTAGGAAGATGTTGCATCTTCAATTCTTGATTGAAAACCTACTTTTTCTTTTGTTTGTTTGAATTTTTGAAATCATGGTGCATCCAATAAATCCTTGCAATATCCATCTTCATGATAATAAGAGACACAATTCTCTTGGATACTCTTTAGATTGCCTGAAATATACATTTACTGGTGGAACTTAGAGCCTCATAAGTGTCTACCCCCCTTGAAAAATAACATTGAAGTTGACTAGTGATGAACTAATTAATTGAGAAGATTCACTGATAAACATTAATAGGTATGTTCAAAATAATGATCGTCTATCATGACACATTAGTAACAATGCAAACATGGAAAAACAACAATATGTTAACTTGGAGGGATTATTCAAGTTAATTTTACAATGAATTTGAATATGGTGTAAAAAGATGAAACATAGGAAAATGAATTAGATTTCTAAATATACAACTTTTGTTCATAGAAATTGTGAATAGCTTTGTTAAATTTTAATTTTTCTAAAAGTGGTATGTTATTGTTCCAACAAAATATAAGGTATAAAATGATTCCCTTTTCCAAATCAAATTCAATCAAATTTAATGAGGAAATATAATAAGCATTATCCTTATTACTCATTCAATAATGGAGAAATGATTTACAAGTCTCAAGAAGCTCCTCACGAGCTTCTACATTTAAATAAGAAAAATCTCAAGTGTTTCCAGTCTTACAGAAATCCAAATGCTTAAGAAACCTCTAGTCACATTGTAACTGCAAGGTGTGTGTTGTCACGACCCAACGCTATATATTTTCATTCTTCTCACTTGAAATATTATAAATTTGAGGTTTGGAATTTTATAGAGAAATTTGAAGCTTTTAATATTAAGTGTGTTCTTAAGCTAAGAAGAGGGTTTTTAATTCTTTAGTGACTATTTCTTCATGATTCTCTCATTATAAGGATTTGAAACTAAAATATTCTATGTTGAATTCCTTTTTAGGCCCTCAATAATTAACAATATCACTAGTTGGAAAGTTTTTAATGATGATCAACAAAATAATGAGGGAACATTCCAAGAATTCGTGATTGATGATGAAGAACATGCAAAAGCCTTGCAACACTACTAATAAGGGATGATGGAAATGAAGTATAATAAGATCCGTAAGCATCCTCTCTCTGGAGAAACTATTTGACTTGTAAGATGTAGAAATGAGTAAATGTAAAAATATATAGTTCTACTATGATTTATGAAATCATAAATCTTGGCACTTAAATGGATTCAAGGAATGTAAATTTTAAATTTAAGTGCTTGTTGTATATAATCCAAGAAGCAATCTTACATTAGATTATTCAAAAAAATTACATATTTTTTCACATGGAATTACGAAGACTTGAAGAAATATGACACAAAGATCATACAACATTCCATACCTATGAAAAAAGATACCAAACCTTTCGAATAGAAGTTGAGAAAAAATCACCCAACTCTAGAGCCATTAATACAAAAGGAATTAAAGAAATTACGTGACTTCAAGATTATTTTTCAAATTTGTCATTCGTAGTGGGTGGAAAAATTGGTTCCACACAAAAGAGAAATACAAATATTTGACTATCTATCAATTTTAAGAATTTGAATAGATAATTTGAAAAGGATAATTACCTTGTTACACCAATGGAGAAATTCCTTTACTTGGCAACTATATTAGAAATGTCCTCCTTCTTTGATGGGTTTTTGTGGTTACTACCAATTCTTGGTAGTTGAATCGAATAGGGTGAAAACTACCTTTCATACAAAATGGGGAATGTTTGCTTATGGGAGGATTCCTTTTGGATTAATAAATGTTCGTTCCACCTTTAAATAAGCTATGGATATCTCTTTCCAAGAATTGGTTAACCAAACTGGAATTGGTTAACCAAACTGCAGTAGTTTACTTGGATGATGTCACAATATACTCCATGAAAAAACCAAACCACCTTCAACACTTGAAGGAATGTTTTTAAAGGTGTAGGCAGTACCAAATTGTTTGAAGCTAAAGAAAAGTATCTTTGTTTTCATAAAAGGGAAACTACTAGGACACATAATTTCAAAATATGGTATTCTAATTCATCCTGAGGGGACCACAACGATATCTCAAATTCCTCCTCCCCATAATAAGAAATCCATGTAATCCTTATTTAGAAAGGTAAATTGTGTTGGAAGATGTGTTTCTAACTTTGTCGAAGTTGTTAAACCATTACAAAATATGATAAAGAAGAATGTTATTTTAAATTGACACAAATTTCAAAATATACTTTTGAAAATACCAAGACTACTATCATTGATGTTTTCACATTACATAGTCCTACTTTTAACAAAGAATTGATTTTTTTATACCTTTGGATCATATCATTATTTGGAATCTATGTTGACACAAAATGATGAAGAACAAGGTGAATAATCAAGTTATTTTATGATCACATTCATGTAAGGAGTTGAATCGAATTATCCAACAATTGACAAGAAATCATATGCCATATTTACATCCACCAAACAAATCAAACTCTATATCTTGAGGAGCCACACATATGTTAGAGTTCCTCACTCATCTATCATATCACTCTTTGTACAAAAGGAATTTGGTGAAATAATAAGAAACTTGATGAGTTCTATTTATGAGTATGACCCTAAATTTAAGACAACTAAATAGTCCATGGTCAAAGACTTCATAAATTAGAGGCTTAAATTAAAGATGAAGTTACTAAAATAAAAGAAGGCTAGGAAAATGAAGTTTTTGTACACACTAATAATGTGTTGTAAATTCTAGCAGACATAGATTCAAGGTATGTTAATCTCAAACATTATCTGTAGCATGGATCTAGCACCAACTCCTTGGACACAAGGAAAATAAGATCACTCAATATTAAGTTTGTTGATGATATCATTGGAGAAATTAAACTTAGTTACTCAAGGACACACAAGTACATATTAAATACCAGAGATTACTTCACAAGATGGGTGGAAGTAGTACCATTCACCAAAGTGAATGAAGACATTATGATTGAATTCTCAAAGTAGAATTTGATTACTACTTTCGACATCCCTTCAATGCTATTTTTGATAATGCTTCTTATATTTCCTCATCAAATTTGATTGAATTTGATTTGGAAAAGGGAATCATTTTATGATTTTCATCAAATTATTTTCCACAAGGTAAGAATGTGGTTAAATCAACCAATAACAACTTAATTAACGTTCTAAAGAAAATAGTCATTGAACATCATAGGAATTGTCCCAACAATTTACCCAATGCCCTATGGGAAAACCAAGTTACTCCCAATGTTGCTTTAGGAATTTCCCCTTATTACATGGTTTATAGTAAGGAAGCCATATTTCCTTCTAATATTTTTCTCCCTTCTATATAACTATCCCAATATTCACTAGAGTAGAGTTCTCTATATCTTCAAAATCAAATTAATACTCTCTTAAAGTTGGAAGAATAAAATAAAAGGCTAGATATAAATTTGTTGCTCATCCGTAGATTGTTAAACATTGGTTTCAGAAACATGCCTCGGGAGATAAGGACTTCCAGTTGGGAGGCCTTATTTTGAAATGGGACAAATTGAATGAACCTAAAGGGAAACACATGAAATTTTAATACTTATGGCTCAATCAATTTCAGGTAGTTGAAAAAATTGTCCTTGGCACATATAGAATACATAATTTGGATGGAGAGATGGATATCCTCCCTTTCAACAACCAAATATTGAAAGATTACTTTATTTGTTTGTCTCTATGACAATTATCTTTTAGTTTTTAGGGTTCACTTCCAATTATTTCCATTTTCTAATTTTAATTTAGTTTGCTTGATATGAGTATAGTTCTATTGTTTTCTTATAATAGGAATATCCTTTTTCCATTTTTAATAGTTTCTTTAAATTATTTAGGAAGATGTCGCATCTTCAATTCTTGATTGAAAGCCTACTTTTTCTTTTGTTTGTTTGAATTTCTGAAATCATGGTGCATCCAATAAATCCTTGCAATCTCCATCAAAACATTGATTAGTTCATGATAATAAGAGACATAATTCTCTTGGATACTCTTTACATTGCTTGAAATATACATTTAGTGGTGGAACTTAGAGCCTCATAAGTGTTTACCCCCCTTGAAAGATAAGACTCAAGTTGGATAGTGATAAACTAATTAATTGAGAGGATTCACTGATAAACATTAATGGGTATGTGAAAGCTAATGATGGTCTCTCATGACACATTAGTGGCAATGCAAACATGGGAAAACAACAATATGTTAACTTGGAGGGATTATTCAAGGTCCTTTTACAATGAATTTGAATATGGTGTAAAAAGATGAAACATAGGAAATTGAATTATATTTCTAAATATACAAATTTTTTTCATAGAAATTGTGAATAAATTTGTTAAATTATATTTTTTCTAAAAGTGGTATGTTATTTTTCCAGCAAAATATAAGGTATATTTTTTTGTTCATGCAGGTGTTGAGTATGTTAATGATGAAATTTCATTCCAAAAACTTGTATAATTGTAGAGAACCCGTTTTTATAGTGTTGTGTATTTTTTAGAAATTTATAATATTAATTTTATATTTTTTAAAATTATGAAAGTCAATATATCCTTGAAATTACAACGCCTTTTGTTCATGCAGGCTAAGAGGGCCTTAACATGATCAAAAGATTTTTATTTTTTAGATCATAGATATCGGTATCCTCTAGTGCATCATATAACACATTTTAGAAATAGTTAAGCTGACAAAATATTATAGAAGAAATAAGAGAGGCATGTATTCTACGATTTTGATATATGTCAAGAAAAAAATAGATTAAAAATAGTAAACATTATTAATTTTTTTTTTAAATTATATATGTATTACTCTACATAGTTGACTCTATTTATGTGTGTAGTTTCACAAATAACTAAATTGTGTAGCCTATAGAAAAATAACGTCAAAAATAGAGATATGGAGAG
>CBVK0100306863.1:0-13715 GCA_900067695.1 Picea abies
ATGTCAGGCATTGTAATTGACCAAATCCCCTTTTGTGGATTGGTTAAACCCTAAATATATTATACAAATTGAGAAGTCACCCCCCAGGCTAATTAAAGTGGTTTTAACCACTAAGAAGACAAGTTGGCCCTGCTAAGTGAAGAGACACCTTTCCAGCCTGTGCCGGTTTGTATAAATAAAGGAAGCTAGCGCTTCATTTGATCACTCACTCAGCTCACTCATCTAGTACCCAAGTTTGAAGGAAGATGCAGTTGCCAGTTGCTGAAAGAAGGAAGAGAGAGAGGCGCATTGCTCAGTAGAGGATATTCTCTAATGTTTTGTTTATTGTCTTGGCATTGTATTGGCTATCTATATTAAGGAAGTTTACCTTTTCAACACCTGCCAGTTTGTATAAATAAAGGAAGCCAATGCCTCATTTGATCACTCACTCATTCGATCACTCAGTGCACAAGTCTGGTAGCTGCAGCTGGGAGAAGAAGGAAGAGAGAGGTGCATTTCTCAGTAGGGGATGTTCTCTAGTGTTTGGTTTATTGTATTGGCATTGTATTTGCTATCTATATTAAGGAAGTTTTTGGTGGGTTTTCTCCCCCATGAGAGTTTCCCAGGATAAATGTTGTGTATCGTGTGATTGTGTTTCTCTCAGTGATCCTATCTATGCTATGGTTATCTAGTGAATTGAAAAGAAACCTAATAATAGCTTAAACATTAACATATTTTTGAGTGATTTTCTATTTGTTTGAAGTTATTGCTGAGTTTTCTAGTCAATATAAGTTTTATAGTTTTGTTCATAATTAGATCACACAGTCTAGTAAATATCAATTTAATCACTGACATAGTGACATCCAAATATGGATATGGCTTGAGCCTCTTTGTAGAAATTGATCCCAAAATATTGTTGATTATTTTTTAGTAATTCTTGTTATTATTTTTATCGCACAATTAATACTAACTAGTGCATGACAAGTTGAGTCACACCTTTGTATGAATAAATTGTTTGTATAAAGGAAGTGCAGTGCCACCATACATCCCTTGCATTAAGAGTATTGATTGTGGGCTAAGTATTAGATTCTTTGTTCATAAGATTTTACTCCAGACTAAGAGATTCAACATAAAATCAATAACATCAAGTGGAGATTTTATATCCCTCTAGTTGAGTGATTAAAAGAAACAACCAGAGTAAAACTTGTGACCATACTTACTATTTGGTTATATTAGTTTTTGACAAGTGATTAGGGTTATTATTTTCAGATCTAACCTTATGTATACATAGATCATGAATACTTAGTCTATGAAGGTGAAATATTATATCTTGTATCTTAAAAGGAGATTTGACGAAAGGAACTAATTACTGGTCTTTGTTTTCAAGTTTTCTATCAATGTTTTTAACAATTTGGTGTGTGAACCCTTAACATCTACAAATTGAAAATCAAGATGAGAATAGACCAGAGAACATGATCATGCATATATAAGATATCTATGCATGACATATAAGTTATTCCATTTATGCTCATATTTAATATTCATTATGTGGATGAAGTTAAGATTTGTTTGATGACATTTTGATGAATGATTGGTTTGAAGTGTGGTTTTCTTGTCTTCTGAGAAGTTTGTTTATTGCATTTTGAAATACATTTTCTTGTCATTAGTTGTTAGCATAGGCGAGAATAGCCTCTAATCCTGCATTTCCTGTTCTTGCACCTCTAAGTTTACAAACCCTCGGGTTGAAATTAAATGTAACATAAATTATCACATATAATTTGCTCGATAGATCATTTGTTGATGATCGATTGGGAGAAATTCTCTTGTAAAATATTTTTCTTTTGCATTAATATATTGTCTCAAGTGGAAACGTTGGCTGGGGTCGTGGACTGTTTTCCTCTTTGAGGGTTTTAACCACGTAAAATCATCGATGTGTTGATCTTTGATCTAGTTGAGTGAGTGGTTACTAAAGGTGTTTGTCATATGTTGGAATACCTTGTTTTCTCGAACATGGTATTAGAGCCTGTTTGAAGACCCACTCCTATTGTAGATGAAGATTTGAAGCCATGTTGTCACACTTTTGGTTTCTGTTATTTTTGTGCATTTTTGGGTTGAGAGGATTCTTCCATTACATCTAGAGTGCTTCTTTCAGTTAGAAATGCTTTTCGTTTCACTCGAAAAGGTTTCGGTTTGCCCAATATATGACCATTTCAATCAAATTTGAAAGTATTAATCCCGAGTACACCATTTTTAAAAAAATTACAGAGTTAATATTTTGGTTTTCCATTTTTATTTCCGGGTTGCTACTCTTTTCAATCTATGTATTCTTTTTGTCATGTGTTCTGTGCGACGTCGACAAATCAGAAATAGAGCGGAAAGTGTTTTCTCTTTTGCATATGCTCTATGTTGTATGCAAGCTTAGCAAATCAGAAACAAAGAAAGAACTTGCATTTTCCAGGTAATCTAGCTGATATCTAACCCCATTGTTGTTGAGGTTCATTTTTTTTTTTTCAAAATTTCACTTGTTTTTGTGTGAGAACATGAAAACAAGTTTTTTTTTTGCAAGCACACACTTCAAGGTAGAGCTCCAACAAAAACAACAACACCCTCCTCCTCCTCCTCCTCCTCCTCCTTTAAGATTATAATGTGTTTTGCACTAGTTCACTTGGCTTAGAGTTGTTTTATTCAATAAGAGGTCTCGAATTTGATTTTTTTTTTGTTATTTTTTGAAAAATTTCATGCAAACTTGAGTTATCTCATAACTTTGTTGTAAAATGTGTTTCACTAAAATTATAAAAGTGAATCACTATAAAATAACTTTAATATTTCTTTTTAGTTATTTTTTGCATATAGCTTTAATTTATAAAGTAACTTCATTGCAAAAGCGATTCTCACTTATTTTATAAAAGTGAGTCACTTCATAAATAACTTAGTTGTAAAAGTGAGCTTATAGGAAAAAATAGAGAAATAAGAGAATTTTGTGAATCCATCACCATGTGGGTCAACGTCTACCTGCCACGTGGTGCTTTGGTCAATGTTTATGCCCTTTTTAAAAATGACATAACTTTCACATCCGAAGTATGTTTTCAATGCCATCTTTTTTAAACAAACAATTTTTTCGAGAGCCTTCCATCCAAACCATCACTTTAAGCTTTTGAATCCATATTATCTGCATATTTAATATGACTACTCCAAGTGATCTTTTGTTTATCAATACTAATTGCTTCTCATGGAAATCCCATATGGAGGATGTACTAAGAAGTAAAGGACTGTACTGGATCACCTTGGTAAAAGAACAAGCTCCCACTAATGCTGAAAATAAATCCAAATGGAATAATAAGAATGACGAAGCACGTGGACTAATCAAAATCTCCATCTCTCATGATTTATGGTTTCAGCTTCAAGGAATTGATGACCCAAATGAACCTTGAGACACGATTGAAGTTGTGTTTGGTAAACACAATATTATTCGAGCCCAC
The DNA here is from genome assembly GCA_900067695.1 of Picea abies. NCBI lineage: Eukaryota > Viridiplantae > Streptophyta > Pinopsida > Pinales > Pinaceae > Picea > Picea abies. The sequence continues at coordinate 3,459 of CBVK0100306863.1, forward strand.
CAGATTGAAAATCCGTTAATCACTTTAAGTCTCAATGATTTTATTTGCATAGAAAATTATTTATCTAAGTTCAAAACACTTAAAATTTTATGTCAAGACTATAGAATAGAGTTGGAGAATGACCATTTCATATATATTATGCTTTCTAAGCTTGGTAGTGCATATTATGTGTTTGTATATACCTTTTATGCCACTAGAGAAGCTCTAGGGACTTCTTATAAAGAACCCACTCTTGAGTCTTTTAGTGATTCTCCAATTAGAGAGTAAGATAAGCTTTTGCAACTCAGAGTATTCAACACTGCATGTACATCTAACAAAGCCTTAGTGGCCCAACGAAAAGATAAATCCAAGAATCCCAAGAAGCAACATCCTTGCCGTAACAACAAGCAAAACAAGGGTCCCAAACCCTCTCAGCGAACTTATGCTCCTAATGGTGACAAAGGAGCAAAATCTACAAGCAAGAAGATTTATAAATATTGCAACTTTTTTGGTTGAGATGGTCATGTGGAGTCTAAATGTTTCTTAGAAGCAGTGATGAAGAAGCACAACATCAATCTCGATTCTTTTTCTTCTTCTTCTCAAGGACATGCACTTTCTCCTTCTGGTTTCTCCTTCAATGCAACTTCTACTTCTTCTTTTGACGAGTGGGTTATTGATTTTGGAGCATCTTATCATATGGCTAATGATAAAGCCATTTTTTATTCTCTTAATGAATGTAACACCAAACAAATATTTGTTGGTGATGATATATCTCTTAGTCTTGTAGGGTCTAGAATAGTTCAAGTATATAGTGGTCATTTCGATGATGTATTATGTGTTCCAAGTCTTTCCTATAACCTTCTATCAGTGTATCATATCAGTCACTCAGGAGAAGGAAAAATCGTAAGGTGTAATCAAGGATTTAAAATATCGTAAGCACATCCTAGCAACTGGAATTGCTGATGATATTACCAGGTTGTACAAATTTGACAGCTTTGGGTCATCATCATTGTCATCCATTTTTGTTGTTCATAGAGACGACTTGAGCAAACTTTGGCATGAGCAACTTGGTCATCTAAACTATCACTCATTGCAACAACTATGTAATAAACATACGGTGACGGGTATTCCTCTTGTTTCTCATATATATAGTGTTTGTGTCAGTTATGTTCTCAACAAACATCATCGTGATAGTTTTGACAAACGTGTTTTTTGGCACTCCTCAACCGCTTTGCAATTTGTTCACAATGATTTATGTGGTCCGCTTTTTCCTCCTCCTTTCTCTGGGTGCAAGTATTTATTAACTTTTATTGATGACTTCTCCAAATGCACTTGGGTTTACTTCTTAAAACTTAAGAGTGAAAATTTTGACAAGTTTTTGGCTTACAAGCCTGTTGTAGAAAAACAATCTAGACATCAACTTCAACAATTATGAATAGATAATGGAGGTGAATATGTGAACAACAACTTTACTAGTTACTAGACTACACAGGGCATTCAAATGCAACATATTGTTCCATATACATGACAACAAAATGGTGTTGTTGAGAGAAATAATTGCACATTAAAGGAAATGGCCTATTATATGATCCAATCTGAAAGATTAAGTCTTCATTGTTGGGCGGAAGCCATCAACTGTGTAAATTACGTGGTAAATCACACTCTGACAAAGGATTTAATAAATATAACACTGGAAGAAGCATGGACTAAAATTAGTCCATATGTAAGCCACTTTTGTGTATTTGGTAGTATAGCATGGGCTCACATTCTAAATGAGAAAATGAAATCATTGCAGCCTAAAATTGAGAAGTGCATTTTTGTTGAATATTATAAAGATGTCAAAGGCTACCAACTTCTTCCACATCATTTCAATGAAATCATTACTAGAAGAGATGTTAAATTTGATGAAAATATCTTGTCTTGTGAGCCTAATTCGATGTTTGTGCCATCTTCGTCTTGCAAGCCATCTTCAACATTTGTGCCATCTTCGAATTACAAGCCATCTTCAACTTTTGTGCCATCTTCTGTTCCTATTATGGTTTATTCTTTAGAGGATGAAAATGAGGATAAAAATCCACCTCTGCATGCTCACCTTCCTCTAGATGAGTCCATTGAACATCAACCTGCACCAGTACCATCGCTTCCCATATGGGTCCGTTCAACACAAGAAGCAACTCGTGATCTTGTCAATGATCCTAAATATCAATGTTGGACACGTTCACAATTCCAGCGAGCCTCCTCTCTTTGGGCTCAAGTTTCAGAGACTCGTGACCAGACACATTTGTAGAATCTTCTAGCCATCCATATTGGGACACGAAAATGGATGAAGAATATCGTCCTTAATGGTGAATGATACTTGGGATGTTGTACCTCTTTTGAAAGGAAGAAAACTTGTCATATGTAAATGGGTGTATAGAACTAAGTATGCATCAGATGGAAGTGTTGAAAGACAAAAAGCCCGGTTAGTTTCCAAAGGATTCTCTCAAGTTGAAGGCATTGACTATAATGAAACCTTTGCCCCTATAGCAAAACTGAATTCCACCCACCTTGTTCTATCCCTTACTTCCTTACATAAATGGGAGGTCCATTAGATGAATATTAAATCCACCTTCTTGCATGGGTATTTGCAAGAAGAAATCTACATGGACAACCTAATGGCTATGTCCAGAATGACTCCAATTTTGTTTGTCACCTTAAGGAATCTAATTATGGTCCTCAACAAGCTCCTCAAGATTGGTATGCCAAAATGGACAACTTTTTTCTTGACACTGACATTTCTAGATGTCATTCTGACCCTAATGTCTATACCAAGAAAGTAGGAAGCCATCTCATAATACTTGTTCTTTATGTTGACGACCTTATCCTCACTAGTAGTGATCCTAAACACTTTTAACCCATGTGAAATCCAACCTTAAAAAAGAAATTTGAAATCACAAAATTAGGTTATTTGCATTATTTCCTTGGCCTCCAAGTATTGCAAACTAAGGAAGGAATTTTTCTTTCCCGGTCTAAGTACGCTTGTGACCTTCTTCATCACTTTTACATGGATGATTCTAAACCAACCCCTTCTCCCTTCCAGTCTGGAGTAAAACTTATTACCACTTGTACTACTCTCAAAGTCGATGCCACTCTGTACCGTTATTTAGTTGGTAACCTCTTATATTTGACTCATACCCATCCTGATATTTCCTTTGTTGTTGTTCTTATTGTGCAGTATATGCAAACACCCCATGAAAGCCATTGGAAAGTAACTAAAATGATACTTCGGTATGTCCAGGGTATAGTTTAGTTTGGGATACATTACAGTTCATGGGGGACTCCTTTGTTGGTTGGTTTTACTAATTCAGATTGGGCCAACGACCCTGATAATAAAAAATATACTGCAGGTTATGTTTTCAACCTTAGTTTTAGACCTATCACTCGGGTTTGTAAGAAACAACAAGCTATTGTTCTTTCTTCAACAAAAGCAAAGTATCGAGCAATGATTAATGTAAGTCAAGAAGCCTTGTGTCTTCAACATATCCTTTCAGAGTTTGGATTGCAGCAATAACACTCGACCACCCTCTGGTGTGACAATCAAAGTGCCATCAAGCTAGCCAAAGATCCAGTTCAACATCAACACAACAAACACATTGAGATACACATGCGCTACACATGCACTTCATCAGAAAGCTCATTCATGATCAAGTTGTTGAAGTTCTCTTTTGTCCTACAAAAGATCAAGTTGTAAACATTTTCACAAAGACTCTTACATAAACGAAGTTTTCTAAACTTCAATCTATGTTAGGAGTTCAAAAAGTTGTCATTAAGGGGGGATAGGCTCTAATGCCTCCTTCTTTCTTCTATTGTGTCACCTTTGTAAATCCTTCAATCCTATCCCAAGTTGTTATTAAGAGGGGATGCTAGGATATTTTAGACACTTGGAAATTAGTTAAGGTCAACTTGGTCTAATGTGTCTTCAGGTAAAAGTGTGTTTCTCAAAGTGTTTCTTTAGTATGAATTAACATGCATTTGTAGTTATGTAATCTGACAGTCACGCTATTTTCTAGACATAGAGTGATTTGATGGTTCATATTCTCCTCGATCTTAACAACCACATTGATTTGTGGCTTCACATCCGATTGGTCCATGATCTCTATTTAAAGAGCATGGAGGGTCATTTTTTGATGATCGATTATGAGAAAATCTCTTGTAAATATATTGTCTCAAGGGCCACATTGGTTGGGGTCGTGGACTGTTTCCCTCGTCAGGGGTTTTAACCACATAAAAACATCGGTGTATTGATCTTTGATCTAGTTGTGTGAGTGGTTGCTGAAGGTGTTCGTTTTGTATAGGAATACCATGTTTTGTCGAACATTCAATGCTTGGCATTCTTAAACATCATTAATAATAAAAAAATGTATTTTTTATATTGTGTGATAGGTTTCATGCATTGGAATAAAAATATAATGTGCAAATATTGGTTTGTTGGTTTTATTTTTTTTGAATGATGAACACAAAAAAATATGTTACATATAAAAGATAAAGTAGAAGCATGTCAAATTTATTGAACAAATTATGTATGCTCAAAATTATGATGTATCACTTATTGAAGTGAAGAGAAGAGATATGTACTTATCTATTTTTGTAAGTGGTAAAGTGTAAGAAATTTGTTTGTCATTAGAGTAAGCAATAAAAGCACAAGGAATGAATTTTTTCTAAATAACGTTAAGAAGGAAGAGTACATCCAAAAAAAATTATTGGTATGCAAAGGGAACACCAACCAATAAAAATTGTCCAAACATTTTAAGGTAGAGATATTATTATTTCCCTTATTCAATTAGATATTATTTTTATTGTCAATATATTTCAAACTTATAAAAAATTGTCCAAACATTTTAAGGTAGAGATATTATTATTTCCCTTATTCATTATTTTTATGGTTAATATATTTCAAACTTATCATTCAAATTTGAAGGATTAATTTAAGATTGGATAATAATTCATGGTGCCAATTTCTTTTTTCTTGTATATTGGTGAAATTCCACACTTTTTGTTTAAAGTTAAGGCCCATCACTAATAAGATTTCAACCTTTAAGAGGATAGGAAGAAATAATAAGAAAGTAAAGTTGTCGCTATTACGAAATCCACACTTTAATTAATTCTTCGCATTCAAAGTCATGGAACCATGACATAGTTGTATTATATGATTATTAGGAAGAAATAATAAGAAAGTAAAGTTGTCGCTATTACGAAATCCACACTTTAATTAATTCTTCGCATTCAAAGTCATGGAAAAATCTAACATGACATAGTTGTATTATATGATTATTACATTGAATTATGATGATAATTGAAGTTGATGATGACATTAAACAAAGAAACATGAGATATGGGTAGAAGTCCACAACTATAGTTAACACTCAAACAATCATTAAGAAAGTTGATGTTGTGATTTTAATGGTCATTAAATAAAATTATAAAGAATATGGTAAATTATTATATGTCACATTATTATATATGGCCAGTTATAGGAAAAGTATAAATTTTTAAAATGTAAATATAAAAATATAAAATAATCTTTTATAATAAAGTATGCTATGATATATATATTGAGTATGAATACATTGAGACACTCTATCAATATGTGAGAGTGCATATCACATGAATTTTAAGTTGTAAAGGAAATAAGTGAGATGATTATATAAATAAAATATGGTATGCATTATATGGTTGGAGTGAGGGTAAAATATTTTTATGATAGTTAGAGTGTATAGATTTAAATTTTAAGTTATAAAATAGATACATGAGATTATTATATAAATAAAATATGGTATGCATTGTATGATTGGAGTATGGTTGAAGTGTGGGATAATATATTTCAGAGTAGGGTAGGGTATGTATATCTCTGTAGATTTTATTAGTCAAATTCTTGGATGGAGGGGTCCTTTGTCCCACAAACAAGGGGGTCTCATACACCAATTTGGTGTCTGGCTTGGCCGTGCCGTTAAAAATAGATTATTATTATTAAATAGATGAAATACTCAACATAAATAGGAGTGTATCATTTTTTATAGAGTATATTTTAAGAACCAAAAAAATGTAGAAATAATTAAACTTTATTTGCATTTGATTTATTTTTATTTTTATTTTTTTAAGGTTTCTTTTTTCACATTGTTTAAATAACATTTGTAAGAGATACTACTAATTTTTTTATTATAAAAGTAATTATGTAGGTTTTGACAAATAATTGTAATGTATGTTGTACAATGTATAGTATATTTTTACAAGGGAAAAAGTGTGCAATTTATGTCTTGAGAATTGTAGATTTTAACCTTGTACAATATCTATTGCAAATAGATATTCAGTAAAAGAACAGAAAATATACAATGACAAATACAAACATGGCACATAGATTTTTCCCCTAGAAACTCAAACCAGGAAAATCAACATATTCTATATTCATTAATGTGTAATACATTGTTTACAATACAATATACATATAGGAGCTAGCGACACCCAAAACCCTAACCCAATGACCTGGATTAGTCCAAAACCCTAATTCCTTAACCGGAAATAAAAAACTATCGACAAAAAACATGTGTCGAAGAACCACCTAAATACGTGACATGTTTCCCGAGAAAAATGACATGTTTCCCAAAAAGAAATAATATTTATATATTCAAACCATTATAAAATAGTGTTATACATTTAATTTACTTAGAAAAATAAAATTATAAAATTATAGTAAATATTTCTTTATTAAAATTTCCTTCACCATGAAATCTTGACCCTTCTAGTTTAGTTAAAGATATAATTAAATCTTGACCCGTCTAGTTTGGTTAAAGATATAATTAAAAATCCATTACGAGAGATGATGAAGAAACAAATAACAAAAGAAGAGGGGCTACATATTGAAGATATACTTCTCTTTAATGAAAAAAATTATACAATATATACTTTATGTAAAGAAAGTATGATAAAGTATCATATATATAATGCGTACTAGATGTGTATGAGCAATGTATATGATGAAGTATATACAAATGTCTACTCACAAAATAAATAAATAACTAAGATCTTTGAAATATTATTCTAGAAAATCCAAAAAAATGGATATATGTGTGTGAATTCTCATTGAGAAGTAAAGTATGTACTGTTGAGATCATAAGACATAGTAGATCTAATGGTCTTTTTAACAAATCCTAATCCAATAAGAATAAATGTTACAACACTTAATTCGGTAGATCCCCATAATATTCTTCCACTTGTCTTTACATGTGGAGAGATCCTTTGACTATGTTTTTACTAATGGCCGAGTCCATGCGAGCAATAGATTTGTTGTGGTTATATCTCGATCCTCCATAGAGATGGATTTGGGTAAATGACATGATATTATATTATCATCTTGTTATATTAAATGGTAATGCGACAGAGGTAATATCATATTATGGTAAGGGCTGGTATTATTATTTTATTAATTTTATAGAAATGTGATAATACAATGTATGCAATTTTATTAATTTTATAGAAATGTGATAATACAATGTATGTAATTGTTTATTTCAGGTATATAAAGAAATACCAAAAAATGTAATATAGGCCTTAAACAATACAATTTATGAAATTCACAAGCATGTATTATCTTCTTAATACATAGTGTGCGATATGAACTAGATACATCTAGTGTATAATGTGTAGTAAGTTTTATATTGTGGTAAGTTATGTAGTGTATAATGTGTAGTAAGCCTTATATTATAATGTGTAAGTCATGATATGAGATTTTGTGAAATTTACACTATTTAGATTTTTAAGACACATAAGTTACAAGCTCATAATGGAAAATTTTATTGAAGTATTGTGTGTAATTTGAAAGTTAGAGACACTGAACTTGTTAATACTGGAGTCATTTAGTGATTTATACCACTTAATATTTATTTTTGAAATATAAGATAATTTGTTAACATTGCTTTATTATTGGATTTTGCTAGATCATATACTAATTTATTGATGTTGGTTGCTCTATGAAATTTCAAGATGATCTGATGCAGGAGCATCGTCAGCAAGTACACGTGGCATGACAACTCATCCCCTGAGGACCAATCCAGGGTCTCAAATAATAGCCAACACTGCAAATCTTTTGAAGCTGATAGAAAACAATAAAAGGAGAGATCGCATGCGTAGACAAAATAAACATGTGTGACTTGAGAATTTAACCTTGGTCTTGATGTAACCACAATTAGGTAGCAATTAATTTGTTTTCTTTTGTATAAAGAGAGGTTTTGTACACCCAAAAGGGGGTTATGATAGTAGCGAGCAAGTAGGAATCTCAGAGTAGTGATTGCTGTTTGAATTTTACAGAAACCATTTTCTTGATTTTGAATGAAGATAACAGAGGAAAATTGATCCAACGTATGGTGTGAATATTGTTTGCAATTTCCCTGTTGTTGTCGTATTCTTTTCAAGAATGAATGAATCTTGCTACGAGTGTATGTAGTTTTGAAATGCTTGCATAAAATTTAAATCAATTTTCTTCGTGAGCGGTGCAAGGTGTGTACACAGTCCGCAAGGAGTGTTGACAAGGTCTGTTTCAACTCGTAAAGCTCAAAAGAAATAACGTAATATTTCCTTTGTAGGTAGTGCAAAGTGACCGCTGCAAGGTGTGCACAGTCGTCCACAAGAATCCAGATCTTGCGTAAGAATCTGCTGCAAGGAGTGCACAGATCCATAATTCGACTCAGTGTCGAAGCGACTCCGTAAGAAGTCGAAGGACTGGAACAGAGGAATGCCAGGAAGGCGAGAAGAATTATTTTCAAGAAATCTTTAAATCTGAGTTTGACGAATTTCCAAGAAAAGAAAGAAGTGCTTGGGAGATCGAAATCTTTGAAGAGATCAAGCTCATAAGGGATAGCACTTTCCAAGAAGTGTGAACGAGAACCAAGAAACAAACTCGCAAGAAGGACAAAGGTCAAAACCTTTGAATATTTCGAAAAATATTCTAAGTTAGAAGAAAGCGTAAGCTCAGGGAGAGAGATCTGGACCGTCCGATCAGTGTCCAAACAACAAGGGGCAAGAACAGAGGAGGAAAGATCTCAACTGTTTGATCTGAGCGCCTAAAGATCGTAGTCGTCTGATCAAGGTAAAGTGCACTAACATTAAAGCTTTGAAAGTGTACAGGAGAATCAGACTTACGAAGTTNNNNCTAACATTAAAGCTTTGAAAGTGTACAGGAGAATCAGACTTACGAAGTTACAAAATCATTGGAACTGTCCATCCAGACAGGACATGTGGCGATAGATCAACATTTCACTGACTCAAGACTCAAAGAAGTCAAAGGCAGAGTTATAAGAATTCGCGAATTCTGAAATCACGATTTGATCTGAGATTTCGGATCAAGGAAGGATCTAGACCGTTGAATCCTTTCAAAGAAAAGGAAATATCAGGAGTTCGGATATCGGGAGAAGGGAGGTGAGTGGTCTTCCAACTTTGCGAAACGCGAAGTCCTGATTCACGAAGAGTTGATCTGAGCCGTCTGATCACGGGGAGTTGTGAGCCGTTGATCTGGTGCACATGAATTTCGAGATATCAGGGATTGGAGGAGAGAAGTGACCAACCTTCCAACTTTGTGAAACACGAAGTCCCGATACGCGAAAATGAGATCACGAAGAGTTGATCTGAGCCGTCTGATCACGGGGAGTTGTGAGCCGTTGATCTGGTGCACATGAATTTCGAGATATCAGGGATTGGAGGAGAGAAGTGACCAACCTTCCAACTTTGTGAAACACGAAGTCCCGATACGCGAAAATGAGATTAGGACTGTTGGTTTGCAGGGATCGTGGACCATTGATCGGAACTCGCAAGTTCGAGTTTTGGAAGGACGAGCAAGCAGACGAAACGCCTTTTGAGTTAGGTGAGTGGTCATAGCAAAAGGTCACATCAGTGAAGGAGAATAGAGGGGCTAACACACACTAGGCTCCTATCAGGATTTCGGATGTCGGGAGAGTCGAGGTGACTCACACGCAAATACCCGATACGTGAAGTCACGACGCGCCTTTTGATTAGGCGACTGGTCACAACTTTGGTCACGTAAAGAAAGGGCTTAACCAGGAGAGCTAGCACCTAAATACGTTGAGGCTTTAAAAGCGTCAAGGAGAAGCCCACAGGTTCCATATAACCTGCACCTTAAGGGAAGGAGGACCTATTCAGTTGATTGAAGGTCCTTGAGGGAATGAAGAGTCAATCATACTCGGTTTCTTGATCGATCCTAGACCGGGAGGTCGCGCAACCCTTAGGAGAGAA
>CBVK0100306864.1:0-13715 GCA_900067695.1 Picea abies
AGAATTTTGAATCCAAAATTTAGCTTTATTTTCTCTGTTTCTCTGCGTTGCTTGAGCAATTTTCTGCTGATTAGTCATGGAAGACAGGTCTATTGGATCTGGTTCCACATATCCATGATCCACTGGATCCTAGCACTCTTGTTCTTGCAAGAAGGATCTCATTCGATTACACCAAAACTCATAGTTCTTTCCAAGAAGGATCAGACCCTGATTTGGTCCTAAATTGATATATGTCACCATCTTTTAAAGAATTTAGCAAAACAGGAAAAGCGAAAAAAAAATCTTACTTACCTGTCTCCTGTGTGTAATTTGTAGTGGCTTCGGAACTTTGCGATTCGAGATTTCGTGAGTTTCGACTTCAGGATTTTTGTCTTCGCGGCTCTGTCTTTGGGACTTTGTTATACGAGTCCTCCGATATCTTGACACTCCAACCTCCGATTGCGGAAATGTTGAAGAAGGCTTAGCGCCTTGAGTTTGGCCTTAGTCACTGTGAAATGTGACCAGACGCCTTGATGTTAAAGCGTTGCCGACGAAATGCCAAAATTCTCCTTTGGACAACTCAATGGTCCAGATATTCCTATGATCTGATGGTCCAGATCCTTTCGGGATTTCACAAATCGATATTTTGCGACTTTTTAACTCTCGTTGCGACGTTCTACAAACCGCAAACTCGAAATGTTGATTTGCTGAAACGACTTTAACTTCAGTTAGCCCCCTAGGCTATGCCTCTAGTCCACATGACCTCTCCTTATATGACCATAGTCCGTTTTGGGGTTTTTGCAACTCAACTGCTCGACCTCTTGGTCTCTCGACTCCCGAAAAATTGATTCCTGAAATGTCGATGGCCCTTTCCTTTTTGGGACTTTCCCTGATGGCCTAGATTGTTGCCATGTGTCCTCTCAAGATGTACAGTCCTTGTTGTTTCACGATCTCACGACTTGTGACCCCAAATCCTTTGTTAAGTTCAAACCTCGATAGTCGAGATGCTGAAGGTTTCCTTGATCTCTGCCACGTGTCCAAATGAATGGACGACTGTGATCTTGTTGGGATTTTGCGATACGTGATGTAGGGATTTCGTGTATCGGGGTTTTGGAGAGTAGTCTCCTTCGCTCGTCCAACTCCCAATCCCCGATTTTGCGATCGGATTAGATCGACGGCTCACGATCTATCTCGATCCAATGGTCCTGAATAACTCATGATTTCACAATTCGCTAATTCTCACGACTGTCTTTTGACCTTTACACCTTGCGAGTCAGTGAAATGCCGAGATCTCGCCACATGTCTCTTGATGGACGATCCAGATGATTTCATGACTTCGCAAGTCAAATTTCTCCTGTGCACTCCAGAGGACTAAACCTCGTGCACTTTCTCGCTGATCCAACGTCTGTCGGTCCTCTACACAAGATCTAATGGCTGAAATTATTTTTCCTTTTCCGCGCTCTCTTCATCCCTTCTGAACTAGATTTCCTCCTCGGATCTGTTTGCAGGACAAATATTACAGCCACAATGGTTGTTCTTTGCACCTGAGACACGTTCTTTACTGCCTTTGCAAGAATTTTCTTCTGCGGAATAAAAATTCATGAATCTTTCAAAGATTTGAAATAATTTCACGAGTTCTTTGTTCTCTACTACAATCTTTGACAGATTTGAGCGATTTCCAAAATTCTTTAAATGCTTCTTCTTTATGCAACTATCTTTCACGAATTTGAACAAATGCTTTGAATTCTTCAAGAGCTCCATCCTCCTGCAACTCTTCTTCATGAATCTTTGATGATTCCTTGAAAATTGAATAAGAATCTTTACTATATCTTCCTTCTCAGTCTCTGCTTCCTTCTTGTGTTTCTACTCCTTGAATCTTTCAAGCGTAGCATGCTTTGCGATCTCGCATGAGCTTCTTACGCTGATCTTTTGAGTGTATGATGGTCTGCTTCCTCGTGGAAGTTTCCTGTAAGGATATTTCGAGAGTATGATGGACAACTCTCCAAGCCTTGTGAAAATTCTGTGTCTAATGCTCTCAAAATCCATGTAAGCTCTGTGCTATTTGAGGATCGTGTTTCTCTTCATCCTGTGTGAAGAGGCTTACTGCTGAAGCTATGATACCATGATAAATTGTGAAGCAAGAAATGCAGAGAGAAAGAATAGAACAGAAAACAATATATTAGAATGTAAGAAGAAGAGTACAAAACGAGTACATGAAGAATATGTGAACAAGTAAGTCATATGCAAAGGGAAATAGCTGAGCTAAATAGGCTCAAGCAAATAAAGAATAGAAAGTATAGCTGGCCAGGATAGCTAGTAGTGTACAGTCAGCCTGTTGAGGTTACATTATATTTAACAAGAATATGCCCAGGGACTGTAAAAACATAAAGAAATTACCAGTAAAGGAGTACCTTCATGGCTCATTTGATCATTCACCATGTTAAAATCACAAAGGTGTTGGACGCTAAAGGAAAATAGAATGATGCCATTAGGAATGATGGGAAAAACATTCACTGTGCTAAAAGAAAAACTGGTTGATAAAGAAATATAGTACAATGCGAATTGAAAAGGGATACAACTTTCAAATTTGTCACCATCCTTTTCTTAGAGGAATCGCTATCCTGGTCATAATGGTGCATATACAAGGAAGAATACAAAAACCACAAGTTCCCTTGGAACAACCGATACTGAATGGAAGGTGATTTGGATGATAAGGAAACTTCTGATGTCACCCATAAATGCATGTGAAAATAGAAGATACCAAAGAGATAACGAGAAGAGCTAAATCTGCCAAGAGGAAGAAGCATTTCTCCAAGATAATCACCTACTAGACGATTGTGCATCTCAAATCATAGAGGTAAAACTCATAAACTAAAAGAAAAACACATCAAAAAAGGAAACATTGGGATATAGGTAGAGAAATAGTGGTTTAATGAAGGAAAACAACGTAGAGAAATCCAAATAAAATTCAGAGCTTGGGTTGCCAGGGAGAAGAAAATATAGCTCAGAGATTGGCCAATCCATTTAAAATTTAGCGCGAGGGTTTTTCCGAGAGAAAAAAAATAACAATAAGCCATGAAGAAAACAAAAAGATGGGAGAATTTCTCATTGAGAATGAATCGAAGATGGATTCACCACAACTACATGATTAAATTAAGTCTCCAAAAAATTTAAATCCTTGAATAAAATTCCAGATGCACGTGCAATAGAATCCAATACATTTAATTCGAAACTTAATGAAATCGACACAGTTTAGGATTACCGTAACTAAGGAAAATAATCCGACGTCAATATCCCACGTTTATGTTTCATTCAGCTCCTACCTGCTAACCGCTGAGACCTCACCAGTACCTCCCAGCCTACCCTAGGGTTTCTCTGGTTCCCCCTGAGCCCCCTGAGCCGGAAAGGGGCCATGCACACAACTAGTGAAAGCTATCTCCTAGCTCACCTCACAAGGTCGAGTTACCACTCTCTATTTGAGCTGGGTATCCCAACTCCTACAAGAAAAAATAGTCAAGAGAAAAATTTGGCAACATAACCTTACGCATACCAGTCGTGATCCTTTCCTTCTCTTTGCTATTACTTTAATGGAGTTTTCTTAGTGACCCCTTGCTCATTTTCACATTAAATCTTTTTATTAAATTTTATTAGGAAATATTCTCCCCCGTACACTTGTCACTCGATCCCTTAGTTGCACCAGAAATTCATTTAATTAATTAAATTAATTTCGATCCCTTAGTTGCACCAGAAATTCATTTAATTAATTAAATTAATTTGCTAATTTCCCTCATCCACCAAAAAACGATCCTAAAAATGCTCCTTGTTGTCCCTTTCTTCTCTCAATTTCCTGTAATGACTGACACCTTTCTTAAAGCTTAGTTGAGTTATATTTTGGAAAGTTATCTAGACTAGATTCCTTTCTATGTCCCCCATTCCTTTTGTATTTAATTTCTGCGTTTTGTCTAAGTTCTTAATTAGCAAGTTTTACACATGAACAACAATTAATTTTAGATAATTTATTTCCCCTTCAAATTATTAATTGATTTTCTTCATTCCCACTTTTATTAATTGATTAATTAATTTTTTTTAGTCCTCATACCTTATGTAGACCTAGGCTTTAATTTCACTAAAGAGTGTGATATGTTAAAGTGTTACACTTTTATCACTTTAATCATTGTTCTCATTTAAATTCTTTGATAAAAATTTTCACTATCACCTTCTTGATATATTTATTTGAATTTCAATATTCTTTTAATTGCTTAAATTTGTGTATATTAATGTATTATGTCTAGTGTTTAATGTGGCATTTTCATTATATATATGAGTATATTATTTTGAGCACTTGTTTATATGTGCAAATTCATTTTGAGTGCTTATGAGGGGTGTTTTCATTTGTACATGAGTATGTATTATTTTGTGTGTATATGAACATATTATTTTAATTGTTTATCTATTTATGTATGAATGAATTATGTTCAATATTTTTCTATGATGTTTTTTTTAATCTAAAGACAAAAGTGTTTTCACCCTTGAGGAAACTAATTGGTGAATTTCTTAACTTCACTGGTCCCATGGGGGCACAAACCCCCTGTTTGGGTCCATAGTCCCTTACGATGCCTCATTTTGGATCCATAGAAACACAAGCCTAATTTATATTTTATATTTATGGATTCAATTTGAGTCAAACCTATCAACCCCTATTTCATCTCTTGGTATAAGATGTAGCGCAAGTTTCCTTACAAGGAATGTGAATCTATAACTTCCATGGAATAGAGTTTGTTTCGGCCTAAAAACCCTTGGTATTGTTATACAAAATTTGCAACATGAGGTCAATAGGAATGATATGAGGGTTAAGCATGACTTGGACCCTCCAATAGATAATATATCATTCTCCTACACCTTAAGATCTATCCCTTTCCAATTTGTAACTGAGTATATTATTTTGAGCACTTGTTTATATGTGCAAATGCATTTTGAGTTCTTGTGAGGGGTGTTTTCATTTGTACATGAGTATGTATTATTTTGTATGTATATGAACATATTATTTTAATTGTTTATCTGTTTATGAATGAATGAATTATGTTCAATATTTTTCTGTCATGTTTTTTTAACCTAAAAACGAATTTATTTTCACCCTTGAGGAACCCAATTGGTGAATTTCTTAACTTCACAGGTCCCATGGGGGCACAAACCCTCTGATTGGGTCCATAGTCCCTTAGGATGCCTCATTTTGGAACCATAGAAGCACAAACCTAATTTATATTTTCTATTTATGGATTCGATTTGAGTCAAACCTATCAAACCCTATTTCATCTCTTGGTATAAGATGTAGCGTAAGTTTCCTTACAAGGAATGTGAATCTATAACTTGCATAGCATAGAGTCTATTTCGGCCTAAAAAGCCTTGGTATTGTTATACCAAATTTGCAACATGAGGTCAATAGGAATGATATGAGGGTTAAGCATGACTTGGACCCTCCAATAGATAATATATCATTCTCCTACACCTTAAGATCTATCCCTTTCCAATTTGTAACATTTTGTTCCTCTTTGTAAAGTCTTTTGAAATCTTCATTGCTTCTAATCTCTTTTACCTTTGTAAACCCTAATTTGCACAACACACTCATATTAGTACTAAAATTATTTTACCTCTCTCAAGCCCCTAGGGTTGCTTGCACCCATCATCTCCAACAGCTACACCTATACAAGGATCTCTTGTGGCTATCTTGGCTCCAATATTTAGATTTGATTGATTCATCCTAGGGTATCTTCATTGATATAGTTCCACTCAAACATCAGAATTTTCTACCCTACAATGTGATGGGAGATTCTATCATAGCTAGGGAAAGGGATGCATCATCCCCAATGAGGTCCCTAGGGTTTCTTCATTGTACATTATTATTGATTTATATTTATAACAACATATCTAATGCTCCTCCTCCCCCTTCACATTATGAAATGATCTTTGCAAATTATCAACATCATCAATCACTCTATACAACTCATTCATCTTCACAACTCTACATGGGAAATTTGTCTTACCAAACACATATATAAAGAACCTAGATGACAATAATGCTATAATGTATAATGACAAGAAATTTGCAACACAAACAACATTTGACACACTAAACAATGATGAGTAACACATATATAGTCTCTAGTTCAAAAATATCCTCGTATAAGCACATCGAAGTGAATGATATCCACACTCGCAAACTTAATTCCAACCACATTCTACATAAGTAACAATATCAAAAGACGTGGAAAAATGCATCAACCAATACATATATCCCTCAAAGGGCATGGGACATCAACACATGCTACTTGTATCATGTCAACTTCCAATATGTGAACCAAAATGGTGAGATAAGAAATGAAACTATAATAAAATCCCTTGAGGACCTCAACCACAGCCTTTTCCCTTAAAAACCTCAAATTTCAATGACATCAAAAGCATGCAAATTCTTAGCCTCCTAGTGAAACTTTGCACTACAAAAACTCTCCTTGTAAAACCTACCCTAAATTATAACCATCATCCAAGTAATGTGAAATAACCAGATCCTCCATCCTTTTACAAAGTGAGGAATCCCATAACAGTAACATTGTTATATATAGGTATGAACATTTCCAAATACCAAACACACATAAATTATGCTGTCTTACTTTAATTATGGATTTAGATCATCATAGAACCCATTCACAAAATTAATTGTCAAATTTGTCATTTAAATACTTTGATAACCTGAATCTACAGTCAAGATGACCCTATATTACAAAATTACAATGCTATTAATTTGATATAAATTGACAAATATTTACTAATTGGTGAAGTGGTCATTGGAATTGTGCATATATGAAAGTAAATTTAAAATGCAAGTGCTCATCGATCATAACAAAAAGCAAGTGGTAATCTCTGTGTTTGCTGTGTTTTTACATTTGTATGTATGTTTGTGGGAGTTTTGGTGAGGTTATGTGTTTTTTGTTGTATCTATGATAGCTGAGAGAGGAGACGACACCGTGGCAGAGGAACACATTAAATGCTATATTAAGAATCTTTGCAAATTAATGCCTGTGACGATGACGATGCCGCTGTGCTTCTCCAAGCTGGAAAATGTATGCTTATGAAATTAAGTCCATGAAATTTTTACAAATATTTGTTCACTAGATATATTATATTGAAAATTATTTCTAAGTTTGCACACTCTTGCCTTGATTTATCCCTAAATTAAATGACTAAAAAGTTCGAAATATTTCTTTATGTGGTTCTACTCTGCAAACTTTGGAGCTTTCAGTGATTTAATCGTAAATTAAATAACTGAAGGCTGAAAGAAATCTCTCCTTTCTCGTTTGCGTTCTGTGATTTAACCTTGAATTAAATAACTAATCCTGAAAGAAGGCATTCTCTCTTGTTTTATTGCAAATTATTGAAGCCTTTTGTATTTTATTTGTAAATTAAATAAATAAAGGATCAAATAAATATTTCTTTCTCTGGTTTTACTACAAACTATTGCTGCATTATCTAATTAATCAGTATTTTATCAAATAACTAAAGGTTTAAGGAAATCTCTCTTCTCTAGTTTTTAGGAAAGCTATTGCAGGGTTTTGTGAACAAGTAAATAACATACTTTTATTCTAAAATAATCTTTATTCTTTGGATTTATTGTAAATTACTGTTTCATTTGCAAAGTTTCCATATAATTTATAGGTAAACAACCTAAATGAAAAGTAAAAGAAATCTTTATTCTCTGAATTGGGATTTATTTGTAAATAACTCGTAGAAAGCTTCCAGAAAGCTTCCAGAGATTTTGCGGAGCTATAGGAAACAATAACCGGTCATATTATGTCTACAACTTCCTTTGGTCACAAACCTGTTACCGGGTACAGGGTATAAATTTGATTGTCACTTTTATGGAGGAATGTGTTTCTGAATTATATATATATGTTTTTTTTTTAATTTTTTTTATAAATATAGTAATTATAATTAATAAGACTAGATTAATAGAGAGCATTTTTGTAAGTAATAAAAAGTATTTTTAGGAAGTGAGTTGTTTGCCACTTGAATTCGAGTAATAATTATTTGAAGGTATTGAAAGAAGTGACACTATGGTGATTCCATTAAATTGCAGTAAATATAATGTCAAACCTATCCTACTCTTCAATAACAGAATAGCTCCAACCAAGTGTAAACACTATTCATTGGTTCACCATCATAAAGCGAACTTTAAAGTTTTAAGAATTAAGTATATAATGTGTATGTTCTAAAATTACTGATATTTCCGAGAAGTGCTATTTCATCTTGCTCATCTCACCCTCCTTGAAATAGTTGACTAAATAAAGAGAGCCACCAAATAAAGAGAGCCATAAATAGGTAGAGTGGGATATGGGCATATTGGTGCCCATGAAGGTCTTTTTAGTCCTAGTTTTGGGAGTGGAGTAATGCTTAAGAATATATATTTTTTGAGATGATAAGTTTGAATCTAAGGGATGTAGGATATGTATACCCACAAACATTTATCTTATGTTATAAATTCAAATTAATTTAATGTTTTATTCATCATTTATGTAGTCTTGAGTGTTGTCTTGGTTGATATATGTTTTCTCCATTTCATATGGAAGTCCACGGTTGGTGAAGGACGACAAAGGAAATTACCCATGTTTCTCCAATACCCCAATCACTAAACCATGTTTCTCCATGTCAAACATTTAGACACTTAAATGCAAATTAATACTCCCGGTGGCCGATAAACCCAAAGTCTTAAGCTGCCCAGAATTGTTCCAATGGGAGAGGGTGCCCTGTTAAATGTTTTCAATAGGCTGCCTTATTATAGTGATATAATTTTGGTGACTCCAATAGAAATTTTATCGAATGGATTTCTAGTTTATCAACTTTTAACCTTTCTGCACTCTACTACTGTTGTTGTAATTCTTCTAGGATATAACATTATACCTTACTTTGCCTCTGCTTTCTAATCCTTAATTATTTTATGCTTTTGAATCCTTCTTCACTCGGTTGCATCTGTAATTCTTCCTTCGTTTGTGTTAAATGGAGTAATTTCCCCCACCTTCTTAACCAATTTGATAGTGGATACGCATCATAAATGCACTAGATAAAATAGGTGAATGAACATTTATTAGGTAGGTGAGAAGATGGAGTGTTGTAGGAAAATATCTAGTTCTATGTATTTGCATTTCAGTTTATCATATCAATATGGAGAAGAGTTGAACAACTCCATTGCATTGTGTGTGTTTTCTTTGTTTTACATATACTTTTGAACAACTCCATTGCATTGTGTGTGTTTTCTTTGTTTTACATATACTTGCCTTTGCTTGAACTTGAACATAGCATCAGAGTAGGACTAAGAATCTTCAAATATAGGAGAGCAATTTGTAGGTTGTTCCAAATAAATTTAGAGCTTAGTCAAGCCACAACAGGAAGAGGAGCATTTAAGGCAGCATTGGTGAGAAAATCAGAGGAACAAGTGTCAAAAAAATCGTGTTTTTGAAGATGGTTTCCCTGTCTTGTGTACACAGAGCGACCATGCCTTGAGGTCACCCCCAGAGAGTGGAAAAGGTGCGGCCATCTCAAGACTTATGCAAAAAAAAAGGGTTTGGTCGCCCTTGAGCCTAAGGCATGGTGCAACCCTCATATTTTTTTTTGGTTGTTTTAAGGAAATAATGTCGAGATCTAAACTAGAAAGGGGGAGATGACTATCAATAGTAGATTCATGGCATCTTGCAGCAGTATGGCACTGTCACGAGGACCGATTTTAACTGATAAGAATTATGATGTATGGTCTATCAAAATGAAAAATTTTCTCTTTTTTGAAGATTATTGGGAAGCAATAGTTAATGGATTCACAGAACCAGATCCAACCGATCTACAAGCAATGAAAATGCATAGAGAAATACTCTTAGAGAACTCAAGAAAAAGGATAACAAGGCCCTATGGCTCATCCAACAATGATTAGAGGAATATATTTTCCCAAGGTAGTAGCAACAGATTATTCCAAACAAGCATGCAACACTCTCGAGATTTCCTATCAAGGCACAGATAAAGTAAAAAATGCAAAGTTGCAAACACTCGGGAAGATATTTGAGACTCTTCAGATCAAGGATTAAGATTCAGTGGATAATTTTATGACCCATGTCACTAGCATTGTCAAGAAGTTGTGCATGCATGGAGAAGACATTCAAGATCAAAAGGTCATTGAGATGTTACTTAGAAGCCTTCCTAATAAGTTTAATATGGTTTTGATCTCCATAAAAGAGTTGAAATACCTCTCAACACTGATAGTTGAAGAACTCATGGGATCTCTGTTAACTCATGAGAATAGGTTCAGTCGAAATACTGAATATTTGGAGAACTCATTTTAGTCTTAGGCCTCCATAAGAAAAGGTAGAGGTCAAGGGAATAGAAGCAGAGGTAGATGAGGCAGAGAATTCTCTCAAACATGAGAGAGGTCAACTTGAAAATACTCAGAACATAGTGAACAATCAGAAAAGCCACAGACAAACTCTCAGAATTAAATGGGGAGAGGCATAAATTTCAATTAGTCAAGGTGGACTCAAAAATTAGATGATCCAATGCTATTATTGCAAGAAATTTGGTCAGTATGAAATTGAATGCAGAAAGAAGCAAGTAGATCTAAATAGGGGCAGATAAAATGTTACCAACATTGAAGAAAGAACATCTAAATCAATGTTCTTCTCATGCCAAGTCACAAAAGAATAAATCATTAGCCATGACCTGTGGTTGTTGGATAGTGACTACAACAATCATATGATAGGTAACAAAGATTTTTTTTCTAGTTTAGATAGCTTTGTCACATCTCAAATTAAATTGGGAGATGATTATCAAAAGAAAGTTTTAGGAAAGGGTGTAGTTTCAATATTGACCAAGCAAGATGAAAATAAGGATATTCATGATGTTTATTATGTACCAAGAAAGATGAAAATAAGGATATTCATGATGTTGGATCAAGAGACAGTTTACAACAAGATACACTCCACAGAAGAATAGAGTAATTGAAAGAAGGAATCAAACAATAATGAATATGGCCAGAACTATATTGAAGGCCAAAAATTTGTCAAATGAATATTGGACTGAAGCAGTGGAATGCTTAGTTTATATTTTAAATTTGTCACCAACCAACAGTATGAAAAATCAATTCCCTCAAAATGTGTGGAGTGGTATGAAATTTAACGTTTCTCGAATCCCTCAGGTTGCAGACATGGAGTACTGAGAGACATATCCACTTGCACAGACAGAGACTCACCTCACCACCATAGTTCCAGGGTCATCGCAACAGTATCCACCACATCATCCAGCTTCTGAAAGACATTGAGTCTTGCTCCATGAGGTACAAGCTAGGTATTATGGCGAGTTTCATTTCAATATTTTAAGAATTTGAGTTTGTCACATCTATACTGCTTTTTATTTTGTAATGTTTTCTTGGACCTTGTGCTCTTTTCTCTGTTTCACTTTGGTGCTTGAAATTGTGCCCTAGTAAGTGGGTCACCCTTAGGGATAGGTTTTCTATAGCGAGTTCCTCTTGACGAATCATTGTGCCATTCTCAACCATACTTTTCACTTTCCATACTTCATCACCTCATCTCCATACCTTTTGGTATTTTTGGGTATATTGACCCAAGAAGGGGTTGTCCCTCATTTCATGGGAAGAAGGGGCTAAAGGCCTAGAGGCTTGTAACTGGAAAAAGATAAAATACAATAAATAACCTTCTATATTCTCTCTCAGTGATCCTAAGGACAACGAAATTTCTCTCATAAGAAAATAATGGGACCCGTAAAAAATAACTAATAACAAAATTCCAATCAAGGTGGAGCATGTGTGTTTTTAATGCTTAGGTAGAAGCCCCAAGCATGTTTTCAACTTGGGGAAGCATGATGTGACCAAGATAGATTTACGGTAGGCACAATTTTTCATGCTTATGTATAAGTCCCACCTTTTCTTCTACTTGGAAACATCCTAAAATAATAAAAGGCAACAAATGAGCTTGGAAAAATGTTTCATTAAAAACGAAGGTGCAACACACCCTCTACAAAGGCACCCATAAGTGAGACACTACAACCCCTTGTATGCCATGAACCCCATGCCCAAAAATCTCCCCCCGATATATGACACCTCATACATATGACTTAGAAAGAGGTCCCCTCGAGAAACACCCCTAAACTTGAGGTACGATTCACCCAATAGGTCGTTTTGTAAACCCTCCAACACCTAAACTTGGAAAATCGCATAGGGTCTTTGAGCATTGGTTTATTTTTATGATGTGGTTTGGATGTACTTGCTTAGATGGATATTTTCTTGATTTGATTTACTCATCATGATTCATTTGAGTTGATATCCTTGGAGGGTGTATCCATTTGTTTTTGCAGGACCAAGTTGGTGGACAAGTTTGGGAGAACAAGCCTAGCTTGGGATTCCATGGGGCTTGAAGCCCACAGGTTGGATGCTGAGTTCCCACACTTTGTATGATGATTAAATGCATTTGGATTCCCATAGGACACATTGGAGGACCTTTCCCACCCCCTTAATTCCAAACAACTTGCTTGAAAGGGGAAAAACGTCACCTTTTGAGGGCTTGACGTCACCTAGGAATAGGGTTTGGTGGTGATGATGGAAACTTGGCACGTTTTGAAGGAAGAGGCCCATGGATCATGGACGAAACATCTTGGTTGAATTCTATTTTCCTTTGGAGGCCTATCATTTCCTTCTCCAACTCAACGAATTGACCAAAAGTTCCAAACGTTTCCAAAAAAGAGGGTGACATCAGGTTTCTAGGGTTTCTTTTATGTGCAAATTATGAATTAAATAATATTATTGTTGTAAATGGGAAAGATAATGGTTGTTGATCCATTATCTTGTGTTTTACCTTAATTTTTGTGGGCAAACTATGTTTAGAGGATTTTTATAAATAAATATCATCTCTATTTCATTTTCATCATAGCTCTACCATTATGAGAAGACTAATGGCTGAAATTTTTGCTAGACTTGAGAATTTTTGGTATCTTTGTCTCTTGAAAATGAGTTTTGGTGTTATCTCTTGGTGAAAGGATGAGGCTAAGTGGTGCACAATGTAAATTCTAACCTTGTACAATATCTACTGCAAACTGATATTCCTCTGATACCAAATGCAAATTCTAACCTTGTACAATATCTACTACAAACTGATATTCAGAAAAGAANNNAAAAGATACAATGGAAAATACAAACATTACACAAAGATTTTTCACCTGGAAACCCAAACCGGGAAAACCAACATATATTATATTAATACACATTGTGTTACATTGTTTACAATACAATATACATATAGGAGCCATCAGCATTCAAAACCATAACCCAATGACCTGGATTAGTCCAAAACCCTAATTCCTTAACCGGAAATAGAAAACCATCGGCAAAAAAAACCATGTGCTGAAAAACCACCTAATATCATGTGGTCCCGGAAATATGTTGGCCCGGCGAAAATATGTCGGCCCACAAATTTTTTTTCGGGGGCGCTGCCCCTGAACCCCAGTGCGGGGGGATCCGCCCCCTTGCACCGCCCTCTAACCCCCCTGCGCGCCCAGCACAAGCGCTCAAACACTACTACTCGTGCAAAGAATATAACACATACCCAACAAATCCTAACCTGGATGAGAGTTCGACGAAAATCTCATTCTCGAAATGTTTCCCGTGATCAGAGACTAGTTGGAGTGGTACTCCAAAG
>CBVK0100306867.1:0-13052 GCA_900067695.1 Picea abies
ATGCATAATATATTACCAAACATAAATTATCGACTGAGATTTGTAATCAACAGAGTTGTTACACTATATATGCCGAAAAAGGTTGTTTATCTATGTCTGATGAGTATAGCTCAATCAAGAAACAATCAATAACAAAATACTCTATTTTTGAGATATCTGAATACTTCACACAACTTCAAACTCAAAAGATAAAACTTATAACGAAACTCTCAAAAAAGCACTCAATGAAAAATGTTCTTGCTTAGATAATAAGTCCTTTCATTAGAGGCTCATGAAATGAAGAGATTAATTGAGATCTTGCTTCTTGTAGCAATTGAAATAGCAATTAACAATTCACTTTATTTACTCCTAGAAAGAAACCAATCATAACCCTATCATTTCCAATCAAATCTTCTTCAATATAGGAGACAATCAATATGATTGAAAGACTTCATTACATAGAGCATGAAGGTGAGAGATGAAGTCTTATGGTTTCTGTACCTACTAAGAGAAACACAATCATAAATTCAAAACAATAACAATTGCTTATTTTAACAATCCCAAACATCTTTCCAACTTTGGTTAACTAAATATCAACTGCAGAAATGAAAATGGAATTATCTACTCTGCTTAATGTATAACCATTCACTCACACTGATTCAAAATCAAATAAATCTGTACTGTACTTAGAAAAGTTTATGCATTAAAATCATTTGCAACACTCAACTATTAAGTTTTCACACTTACACAATCAACTCACAACACACAAAGACATGTACAAGGAGGTTTACCTTGGTTGGGGCAGTGGGCCCTTGCCGAACCAACAAGGTACCTATGAAGAAATTACAGACTAAACACTTTACTCATACTCATGAATTGCACAAAATAACATTTGCATTCCTTCAATTGATTAAGTGAATCAGAAGTTCAACATTTTATTTCCCAGCATAACAATGTGTATCATTCTCCACTTAATACTTACTTTCTATCATCTACACAACATCCCTTTTAAAGAAGGTGAGCCGTTATAACCAAGGTCTGTGGATAATTATCAAATGTTTTCAAAATGTTACAATTGGTGATTCATTTCGTATCCTCATGTAACGAAGTGCATGAGTGATGAAGTCTATCGTGATCTCCAAACTACCTAAGGATACTTCCATCCAACTAACTTCTTGGAATCACCACCAACATACTCATTCAACACGTGAATCCTATAGACAAGGGTTTAGTATCGAACTAACACAATCATAAATCTGGGTACTGGACTAGCGCAATAGTGGTACCGGATGGAGCTGGTATCGGAAGAGGCACAAAGTAGTGGTACTGGATCACTGTAGAGTACCAGAACATGAGGAGTATTGGTATCAAATCAGGTAGAGTACCAGATCAGGCGGAGTCCCGGATCAAGCGGTTGTTGTAGTACCAGACTAGTGGTAGTACCAGATGGAGCTCCTTAATTAATAATCAAAGTAATTAGGAGCATAATAATCATTAATTATTCAATTCTAACCATTAATAAACCACATAAATCATGACTAAATGACTATTACCTCATGTACAAAACAATTGTTAAATGACATGTCTGTTGAGGAAAATAGGCAGAGAGTGCATATGTATGAGGAAAAATTGGTTAGGATATGGGACAAGATAAGGAAATTGGAGGTGACAAAAATGAGGCTCAACATTTCCCCCATGCCTTATCCATTGCATGTCCTCATGCAATGATGATCTTCAAAATTTCAAAATTGATGGTACTCCTCACTCGATCAAACAATCCCTGATGTTCCACCTTTCTTCAGCTTCTTAAGTTCTTTTTTAAGTAACTTGCGATACAATATAAACTTCCTGGCCTATGCTTCACACTTCTTACCCATGTCAAAGTAGTTATGATGGAAAAGTGGAGTCATGAGTAATAGATTAGATATGTTAGTGATTTGATGTTAAGTCTTATCCAATATGTTGTGGATCATAGTTAGGATAAAGGGTTGGATGTGACTCTAATATGATTATAGGATAGTGGCCAAGAGTTTTCATAACGAATTTGACTAATAGCCCCCCTAGCTAGATTACCTTTAAATTAAAAGTGATATAAGCATAGTTTAGATCTCATTTGAAGAGAGGAACACATAAAAGAATACATCCCAAGATGATTAACTCGTTACTTATCTAAGTTTTTAGAGATGAAGCTCTTCTTTCTTAGGTAAGGTGAATTACATATACTTAGGGTCCCACTTTCATACAAACCTGTTTATTTTAAATATAGAACCCTAAAGTGGATACTTGAAGGTTCTTAGGAACATGATCCAAGAGATATAAAGGTCATTTCCTAGCCTTGATTTGATAATGATTGCTTCATAATGAGACCCAAGGGTTCTTGTTCAGTTTTAGGTGTGCCACTTTATGTTTTTCAAATCCTTTTACCCGACATAGCCCCGCTACTAGCAAGCCTGTTCAGTACCCCGATGGGTTTACCTTAGTACCATACAAGCATGGATCCACTTCCAACAAGCCTGTTCAGTACCTCGACTGGTTTACTTGTACTTCCGATACTTCCTTTTTATTATATTACTCAAAAGATTTAGAATGATGTATACTGTTCATTGACAACTTTAGAGTATATGGAAGGCAGGTCGTACGAGAGTGTTTTAGAGTTATTAGGCACATAATTAATTGTTTGAAATTATCCCAAGGGTGACATCATCCACATTAGACTTAAATCTCAACTATTCAATGTATAATGGAACATCTCGGATAATGACTAGGAGATCCCTCTAGTTAATCCTATTAGGGTTCTCATGAAAGTTCATTGAGGTTTTGCAAGGGTGGTCCACCACATGAGGTTTTCATCAATACCTCCCAAGAGAAACTTGTAAAGATAAACTTGGATAAGAACTTGTTAAATTAACTAGGTTAGTGTTAGACATAATGGTGCCACCACTTTTGAATGGATATTTCAATTATTAATCACTTTTTTCATAATGATGAGATAATAAGACATGTGCACCCATTATCACATAGAGCTAAATGTGAAAATATATTCTTAAATGATAGCAAGGATGATTCATTTAGGGGTGAGTGTAGAAATGTAGGAGGAAGATGTACATGAGAGTAAAGAACAATTCAACACAAGACTTAAATGATCCTTGATAGAAAGAACATGAAACAATTAGCTCATACCTCTAATTACCTGAAGTGAAAACAATGTAAAGCACATGACAAAGATCATATCACCTTGGCATCAATACCAGATTGGTAAATTGTATCAGAACATGTTTATGCAGTACCGAAATAGACATTATCAGAACATGACTCTGCAGTATCGGAATAGGATAGTACCAGAACATAACAATACTGGAATAGAGCAGTACCAGAACAGAATGGTACTAGAACATAATTCTGCAATACCAGAACATAAAACTAAAAATAAGTAACAGGGGAAAGAAACATAGTGACATGATGGATGCTTTTTGCTCATTCATGATGATATCCACTTCATAAAGGAATTCAATGATAATAGGATGGATGCATTGGTAATCTTAGCAAACGAGAGTGGAATACACATGGAAGTTGCACTTAAAGAAATAATGATGGTGATATTTATAGCTTAAGATAGAAACTGTACATGAAAACAACCAAACATTTTAGCAAATAATTAATATAATTCTTAATGGAAAGAATGTAATAAGCAACTCATACCTCCATTCCCTGAAGTGTTCTTTGTTTAAACAAGGGAAATATCAAGTATATAACAATTTTACCAAAATTCCACCACTAGTACCAGACCACAGGCTTAGTACCAGACCACCACAAAAAATTGTTTCTTCGGTACCAGATGAAAATTTGATGAGGTATTTGAATATGTATTCTACAAACTGGAATTTGTAGGCTTCTCCTTGTGGCTAGCATACTCTGAGTATCAAGCTGTAGAAGATGCTAGCAATTACTGCTGCTTTAGGAAGAAGCATATGAATTTGTTTTGTTGAAGTATCATGCTGGAAAAACTACAATCAACACACTGATGTAGGAATGCTGAGATTGCAACAAAACTTTCATAAAATGATTGGGTTCCAAGCTCTGTAACAAGAAATAAAATGTAGCTAGGCAACCTTCTTTTGAGATGCAAAAACCTCCTCTTTTTGGAACCAAACTAACCACTGCTTTTGTTGCCACTTCCATTTTATTAGAAAATAAAACTAACTACTATTGTCTCAAAAACCACTCCCCCATGTCCGAGGTTTTGCATGGCCCCATGCAAACAATGTGAGATGCTAAAAAAAGGCTGCTCAGAGGGTTGCAAACATTTGCTAAAAACAAACCAATAGAATTGATTAAAACCTGATTTTTATTCATGCTTACAAATAAAAAATTCAAGGAAAATGTCAAAAGTTGAATTATTAGCTATGAATAAAATAGTTGGGAATTAACATTTAGTTTTAATTTCTATTAAAAAGGTCACTTAATCGATCATCCTTGTGAAATAGTGGTCTTTAAAATAGATAGGTAATGATAAAGCAAAGATGCATCTTTTTTACAACTTAAGGAAAAAGAAGAAATTTGAAGAAATAGGTCATGAAGCACTCCCTTAAGTGTTATCTTCTATTGACAAGGATGCCTTCTCCTCTTTTGAAACCCTTCCAATATTATGTGTGCATTCAGAGGATGAAGATATTCCCTTCCAAACAAAATTATCATAACTTTTAGAAAGAAATCTACTATAGGAACAAAAGATCTTAAACTGATTGCTTTATTAGCTTTTGACATTCCCATGTATGAAAAGTATGAAAGATAGGTTGCATTGCACTTATGTGCAACATTTATTTATTGATTTACTATCCTACGCTAATTGAACAAAATAAAATGTCCTTCAAGTATAAGAATACTTCCAATGAAGCCATCTGCGTAACAGGGTTAGAAATATATTCATACTCGGGTTTAAAAGATAAATTTTAATTTATACCGAAGTATGAGGGACCAACTTCTTTGATGATGAGATCAAACAATAATGAAAAGTAATAGAGTAGTGTGACTTGACAACTAATTGGAACCATCTTTCAATAAGATCAAGATATTCTAGTTTCCCTTCTTTGTTTAGGTCACACAACGTGTCCTCCTTTTCCATGCTACACAGATTATCTTCTTCAAGATGATTGGTCTTTGCAGTACAAACATGATCTACTGAGAGGCATGCTAAGAACTCCTCAATATCAAGTTCCAATGGTTTCTCTCCATTGAATTCTATCCATGATTCTTTAGTCTCCTCAACAAATTGACAATAGGAATCCGAAGGGACTTCTAAATCTTCTTGTGGAGAGATAACTAAATTCTTGACTGTTGTCAAAATATGCTCTTCCTGAGAGGTGGATATCCTAGCCGTTGCTAGAATGTGAGAAAGTTCTTGGAGAAACATTCTTCAAGCTCTTGATCATCCTTGAATTACTCTAGCTGCTTGGTGATCCTTGTCTCACAACACAAATTAGTACTCTGGGGTTCTTACAACACCCCAAACATGATTTATCATGAAAGATCTGAATTTTAAAACTATTTGCAAAAATAAAACACACAAAAATTGAACTCCTTGCGTTACTAGGACCCTGCTATCACCAGGTTATCTTTTCGCACAAGCTAGCCCATCATGAAGACAAAATTTTTGCATAAAATAAGGAAAAACACACTTGCATTAAAAGAAAAACACTTCGGCATAAAAGGGAGAGAAAAACCTAACTTTGGAGCAACCCCACTAAAGTGGATGCATGGGCTCTTCCCTCATGTCTTATCATCTTCTCTCTGCCCTTAGGTTGTCCATAAAACCAATCCAAAACCATTAAAACGATCTAATTCAGATACTACTTATTACTATTTACAACTAACCGACAACGACGCCAAAATGTTGGTGCAATTATATGCATAATAAATTACCAAACATAAACTATCGACCAGGATTCGTAATCAACATAGTTTTTACACTATATGTGCCAACAATAAGTGGTTTATCTATGTCTGATGAGTATAGCTCAATCAAGAAACAATCAATAACATAATACTCTATTTTTGAGATATCTGAATACTTCACACAACTTCAAACTCAGAAGATAAAACTTATAACAAAAATCTCAAACAAATACTCAATGAAAAAGGTTCTTTCTTAGATAACAAGTTTGTTCATTAGAGGCTCATGAAATGAAGAGATGAACTGAGATCTTTCTTCTTGTAGCAATTGCAATAGCAATTAACAATTCACTTTATTTACTCCTAGAAAGAAACCAATCATAACCCTATCAATTCCAATCAAATCTTCTTCAATACATGAGACAATCAATATGATTGAAAGACTTCATTACATGGATCATGAAGGTGATAGATGAAGTCTTATGGTTCCTATACCTTCTAAGAGCAACACAATCATAAATTCAAAACAATAACAATTGCTTATTTTAACAATCCCAAACATCTATCCAACTTTGGTTAACTAAATATCAATCTGCAGAAATGAAAATGGAATTATCTACTCTGCTCAATGTATAACCATTCACTCACACTGATTTAAAATCAAATAAATCTGTACTGTACTTAGAAAAGTTTATGCATGAAAATCATTTGCAACACTCAACTATTAAGTTTTCACACTTACACAATTAACTCACAACACACAAAGACATGTACAGGGAGGTTTACCTTGGTTGGGGTGGTGAGCCCTTGCCAAATCAACAAGGTACCTCTGAAGAAATTACAAACTAAAACACTTTACTCATACTCATGAATTGCACAAAATAGCATTTGCATTCCTTCAATTGATTGAGTGAATCAGAAGTTCAACATTTTATTTCCCATCATAACGACGTGTATCATTCTCCACTTACTACTTACTTTGTATCATCTACACAACATCCCTTTTAAAGAAGGTGAGCCATTATAATCAAGGTCTGAGGATAATTATCAAATGTTTTCAAAATGTTTCAATTGGTGATTCATATCGTATCTCAAGGGATGGACTTCATCCTCATGACACGAAGTGCATGAGTGATGAAGTCTATCATGATCTCCAAACTACCTAAGGATACTTCCATCCAGCTAACTTCTTGGAATCACCACCAACATACTCATTCAACACGTGAATCCTGTTGACAAGAGTTTAGTACCGGACTAGCACAATCATAAATCTGGGTACCGGACTAGCGCAATAGTGGTACAGGATGGAGCTGGTACCAGAAGAGGCGTAGAGCTGGTACCAGATCGAGCTGATACCAGAAGAGGCACAGAGTTGGTACCAGAAGAAGTGGAGAGTAGTGGTACCGGATCACTGCATAGTACCAGATCATGAGGAGTATTGGTACCGAGTCAGGCGGAGGACTAGATCAAGTGGTTATTACAGTACTAGACTAGTGGTAGTGCCAAATGGAGATGCTTAATTAATAGTCAAAGTAATTAGGAGCATAATAATAATTAATTATTCAATTCTAACCATTAATAAACCACATAAATCATGACTAAATGAATATTACCTCATGTACAAAACAATTGTTAAATGACATGCCTGTTGATGAAAATGGGCAGAGAGTGCATATGTATGAGAAAAAATTGGTTAGGATATGGGACAAGATAAGACAATTAGAGGTGACAAAAATGAGGCTCAACATTTCCCCCATGCCTTATCCATTGCATGTCCTCATGCAACAATGATCTTCAAAATTTCAAAATTGATGGTACTCGTCACTCGATCAAGCATTCCCTAAAGTTCCACCTTTCTTCAGCTCCTTAAGTTCTCTTTTAAGTAACCTTCTATACAATATAAACTTCCTGGCCTATGCTTCACACTTCTTACCCATGGCAAAGTAGTTATGATGGAAAAGTGGAGTCATGAGTAATAGATTAGATCTGTTAGTGATTTGATGTTAAGTGTTATCCAATTTGTTGTGGATCATAGTTAGGAGAAAGGGTTGGATGTGACTCTAATATGATTATAGGATAGTGGCCAAGAGTTTTCATAACGAATTTGACTAATAGGCCCCTTAGCTAGATTACCTTTAAAATAAAAGTGATATAAGGATAGTTTAAATCTCATTTTAAGAGAGGAACACATAAAAGAATACATCCCAAGATGATTAACTCGTTACTTATCCAAGTTTTTAGAGATGAAGCTATTCTTGCTTAGGTAAGGTGAATTACACATAATTAGGGTCCGACTTTCATGCAAACCTGTTTGTTTTAAAGATATAACCCTAAAGTGGATAATTGAAGGTTCTTAGGAACATCATCCGAGAGATATAAAGGTCATCTCCTAGCCTTGATTTGATAATGATTGCTTCATAATGAGACCTAAGGGTTCTTGTTCAGTTTTAGGTGTGCCACTTTATGTTTTTCAACTCCCTTTACACGGCATAGCCCCGCTACTAGCAGGCCCGTTCAGTACCCTGATAGGTTTACCTTAGTACCATACAAGCATGGCCCCACTTCCAACATGCCTGTTCAATACCTCGGCTGGTTTACTTGTACTTCCTGATACTTCCTTTTTATTATATTACTCAAAAGATTTAGAATGATGTATACTGTTCATTGACAACTTTAGAGTATATGGAAGGCAGGTGGTACGAGAGTGTTTTAGAGTTATTAGGCACATAATTAATTGTTTGCAATTATCCCAAGGGTAACATCATCCACATTAGACTTAAATCTCAACTATTCAATGTATAATGGAACATCTCAGATAATGACTAAGAGATCCCTCTAGTTAATCCTATTAGGGTTCTCATGAAATTTCATTGAGGTTTTGCAAGGGCGGTCCACCACATGAGGTTTTCATCAATACCTCCCAAGATAAACTTGTAAAGATAAACTTGGATAAGAACTTGTTAAATCAACTAGGTTAGTATTATACATAGTGGTGCCACCACTTTTCAATGGATATTTCAATTATTAATCATTTTTTTCGTAATGATGAGGTAATAAGACAAGTGCAACCATTATCATATAGAGCTAAATGTGAAAATATCTTCTTAAATGATAACAAGGATGATTCATTTAGGGGTGAGTGTAGAAATGTAGGAGGAATATGTACATGAGAGTAAAGAACAATTAAACAATAGACTTAAATGATCCTTGATAGAAAGAACATGAAAAGATTAGCTCATACCTCCAATTACCTGAAGTGAAAACAATGTTAAGCACAAGACAAAGATCATATCACCTTGGCATCAATACCATATTGGTAACTTGTATCAGAACATGTTTCTGTAGTACCAGAATAGATAGTACCAAAATATGACTTTGCAGTACCGAAACAGGACAGTACCGGAACAAAATAATACCGTAACCGAGCAGTACCAGAACATAATTCTGCAGTATCGAAACAGAGAAGTACCGAAACAAAACGATACTGGAAAATAATAAATTTGAAGAAATAGGTCATGAAGCACTCCCTTAAGTTTTATCTTCCGTTGACAAGGATGCCTTCTCCGCTTTTGAAACCCTTCCAGTATTATGTGTGCATTCAGAGGATGAAGAGATTCCTTTCCAAACAAAATTATCATAACTTTTAGAAAGAAATCTACTATAGGAACAAAAGATCTTAAATCGATTGCTCTATTAGCTTTTAACATTCCCATGTAAGAAAAGTATGGAAGATAGGTTGCATTGCACTTATGTGCAACATTTATTTATTGATTTACTATCCTAATCTATTTGAACAAAATAAATTTTCCTTCAAGTATAAGAATACTTCCAGTGAAGCCATGTGCGTAACATGGTTAGAAATATATTCATACTCGGGTTTAAAATTTTTAATACATAATGGAGTATGAAGGACCAACTACTTTGATGATGAGATCAAACAATAATGAAAAGTAAAAGAGTAGTGTGAGTTGACAACTAATTGGAACCATATTTCAATAGGACCAAGATATTCTAGTTTCCCTTCTTTGTTTAGGTCACACAACATGTCCTCCTTTTCCATGCTACGCAGATTATCTTCTTCAATATGATTGGTCTTTGAAGTACATACAGGATCTGCTGAGAGGCATGCTAAGAACTCCTCAATCTCAGGTTCCAATGATTTCTCTCCATTAAATTCCATCTATGATTCTTTAGTCTCCTCAACAAATTTACAATAGGAATCCGAAGGGACTTCTAAATCTTCTTGTGGAGAGACAACTAAATTCTTGACTGTGGTTAAGATATGATCTTTTTGAGAGGTGGATATCCCAACTGCTGCTAGAATGTGAGAAAGTTGTTGGAGAAACATTCTTCAAGCTCTTGATCATCCTTGAATTACTCTAGCTGGTTGGTGATCCTCGTCTCGCAACACAAATTAGTACTCGGGGGTTCATATAACACCCCAAACATGTTTTATCATGAAAGATCTGAATTTTAAAACTATTTGCAAAAATAATGCAAATAAACACACCAAAATTAAACTCCTTGTGTTACTAGGACGCTGCTGTCACTAGGTTATCTGTTTGCACAAGCTAGCCCATCATGAAAACACAATTTTGCATAAAAGAAGGAAAAACACACTTGCATTAAAAGAAAAACACTTCTGCATAAAAGGGAGAGAAAAACCTAACTTTGGAGCAACCCCACTAAAGTGGATGCATGGGCTCTTCCCTCACTTCTTATCGTATTCTCTCCGCCATTAGGTTGTCCATAAAACCAATCCAAAACCATTAAAACGATCTAATTCAAATACTACCTATTATCGTTTACAACTCCCCGACAACGACATCAAAAGTTTGATGAAATTATATGCATAATATATTACCAAACATAAATTATCGACCGGGATTCATAATCAACAGAGTTGTTACACTATATGTGCTGGCAACAGGTGGTTTATCTGTGTCTGATGATTATAGCTCAATCAAGAAACAATCAATAACAAAATACTCTGTTTTTGAGATATCTGAATACTTCACACAACTTCAAACTCAGAAGATAAAAATTATAATGAAACTCTCAAACAAACACTCAATGAAAAAGGTTCTTTCTTAGATAACAAGTCTGTTCATTAGAGGCTCATGAAATGAAGAGATGAACTGAGATCTTGCTTCTTGTAGCAATTGAAATAGCAATTAACAATTCACTTTATTTACTCCTAGAAAGAAACCAATCATAACCCTATTAATTCCAATCAAATCTTCTTCAATACATGAGACAATCAATATGATTGAAAGACTTCATTACATGGAGCATGAAGGTGAGAGATGAAGTCTTATGGTTCCTGTACCTTCTAAGAGCAAAACAATCATAAATTCAAAACAATAACAATTTCTTATTTTAACAATCCCAAACATCTATCCAACTTTGGTTAACTAAATATCAATCTGCAGAAATGAAAATGGAATTATCTAGTCTGCTCAATGTATAACCATTCACTCACACTGATTCAAAATCAAATAAATCTGTACTGTACTTAGAAAATTTTATGCATTAAAATAATTTGCAACACTCAACTATTAAGTTTTCACACTTACATAATTAACTCACAACACACAAAGACATGTATAAGGAGGTTTACCTTGGTTGGGGCAGTGGGCCCTTGCCGAACCAATAAGGTACCCCTGAAGAAATTACAGACTAAAACACTATACTCATGGATTGCACAAAATAACATTTGCATTCCTTCAATTGATTAAGTGAATCAGAAGTTCAACATTTTATTTCCTAGCATAACAATGTGTATCATTCTCCACTTACGACTTAATTTCTATCATCTACACAACATCCCTTTTAAAGAAGGTGAGCCGTTATAACCAAGGTTCGAGGATAATTATCAAATGTTTTCAAAATGTTACAAATGGTGATTCATATCATATCTCAAGGGATGGACTTCATCCTCATGACACTAAGTGCACGAGTGATGAAGTCTATCATGATATCCAAACTACCTAAGAATACTTCCATCCAACTAACTTCTTTGAATCATCACCAGCATACTCGTTCAACACGTGAATCCTGTAGACATTGGTTTAGTATTGGACTAGCACAGTCATAAATCTGGGTACCGGACTAGCACAATAGTGGTACCGAAAGAGGTGCAGAGCTGGTATCGGAGGAGGCAAATGAGTGGTACCCAATCACTAGAGAGCACCAGATCAAGAGGAGTATTGGTGCCGGATCAAGCAGAGTACCAGATCATGCAGAGTACCAAATCAAGTGGTTTTGCAGTACCGGACTAGTGGTAGTACCAGATGGACTTGCTTAATTAATAGTCAAAGTAATTAGGAGCATAATAATCATTAATTATTCAATTCTAACCATTAATAAACCACATAAATCATGACTAAATGAATATTACCTCATGTACAAAACAATTGTTAAATGACATGTTTGTTGAGGAAAATAGGCAGAGAGTGCATATGTTTGAGGCAAAATTGGTTAGTATATGGGACAAGATAAGAAAATTGGAGGTGACAAAAATGAGGCTCAACATGTGGTAAGAAGAGGGTCTCTGCCTGCTCTTGTGGCTCTCAACACTCCATGTCTTCAACCTGCGGGCCTCAAGACATCATCTCCGTAGTTACCCCTAGCCCAGGGGCGTAATAAACCCCATACTCATAATTCCTTGTAGCATCCTTGATGGCCTGAAACACCCTCATCTTTTTTTCAGTGCCTATATCCCCCTCACGCTTAAGAGGCACCATATTACCTTCGCCCAAGCTCCACAAAAATATTGTATAAATTTCCCACAGAATCCTATGCACTCTCCTCGAAAAGCTAGGGGTCTCCACAATAAGAACAAATGCTAGAGCCACAAAATGAATTCCTTCTCCCGACAAACCTCTATCTCAAATTCCTTCCCATGTGTCTCCCTGATGATGTCCAGGATGAGGTTTTCTTGATCAATTGTTTCCATTAACTTCTACTTCATAAACCTATGCTTTTAGAACCGACTCAACTTACGCTCCTGCAAATAACATTGATCGTCGTCCTTCATGTTCAGGTGTGCTTGTTAAGAACCAAACATCAATATAGCATATAAAAACCTCAGGAAAAGTACTCAACGCCTTGAAAAAGAGATAATATCAGATAATAAGCCTCTTCGAGGGGGCAACCTCCTTTTACCCCACTTAAATGTTCAA
>CBVK0100306868.1:0-13707 GCA_900067695.1 Picea abies
TTGGTTCTCTTGCCATCAAAATGTAATGAAAATTGTCTTGTCACCTCTGGGTGGCCTCTTTGCATACTCTGGCAGAAAGAGAGGCATCCCAGTCTTTGAAATACCTCTCTTGCCATGGGCTCTGTATCAAAAAGATGCATATCCACAAGTTCTATCCTAACCACCTTTCCCTCTTTGTGTGTATTTTTCAATTGAGAAGTCTCCATGGCTTATAATGAGAGCTTCTTAAGGCTTATGGGGTAGTAATAACCAGGAAGACTTAAAATTGGGCTTCAAATGTACAAGGATGACCTTTTTAAATAGACTGGTGCTAGTAAGCCAAGTTTCGACTGTTGGAATCCCACCTTTAGATTTGTACAGGTATTAAGTGTTTGTACAATGAGGGGTAATCTGAAATTGTCCCTTTGTAGACGGGTAAAAATGCTTAACTAGAAAATGAAAGGAAGCAGGGGAGACACAGAGGGATTAAGAAACGCCCCTGGGTAGCACGATGTGTATGTAGAGGATAGAATATTTATATGCTCGCAACCTCAGTAGCTATGGTGAGTAGATGCAGTCATACTTTGATACAAGAAAATGAAGTTCACGGGTTTGAAAAGGGAGGAGACAAGGATACGATGCAAAGATGATTCCCTTATAACTATGCAAGCCCGATAAACTAAACTCTAAGTGCTAATTCTTTGTGAAAACTAATGTGCAGAGGAGGAAACATGGGATACCTATGGAG
Organism: Picea abies; assembly: GCA_900067695.1. NCBI lineage: Eukaryota > Viridiplantae > Streptophyta > Pinopsida > Pinales > Pinaceae > Picea > Picea abies. The sequence goes on from CBVK0100306868.1 coordinate 728, forward strand.
TAGACACCTATTTGAAGCTTTAGTGAAATCTCAGGCTAGATTCATGAATATTTCGACCCTCGAATCTACCTCAGCATCAGATTTGGTCGTACCATTGTCGCCTGGTCAGAACTATGAGTTTGAGTAGTGAAGCATTCTTGAATTTTCAAATCATAAACCGTTATCAAGGATCATAAATATGAGATCTTGGAGGTATCTTTAACCAACTCTTGGCATTGAAAACAAGGAACATGACATCAGTCATGGTAATCATAACTCATGGTGGAAATCATGATGAACGGGAAAGGCGCTACGGAACTGCCTAATGAGTGGGCAGTGCTCCAATTTAAAAAATGATTGGACAGATAAGCAAGGACAGCAAGGCATGCCCACGAGATCATGAGTGAGGAGAATGGTGTGTCACATCGATCTATTCATGGGAGGGGAGGGATCGATCCTAGTGACAAATCATGAAGGGGTCCAAAATTTAAGTCATGAACTAAAAAGGTTTCAAGTCCAAAAATCAATTTGAGGATCAAACTGGAGCTATGACCCAAAACTTTATTCATCTAAGGGGTCCTACCAAACATGAACTTTAAAGGGATGAAACTTTAAAAATTTAAAATATAAGCCTTAAAAAAGGATAAAAGAAAACTAAAAACCCAAGGCAATTTAGTGTGATAACAGGTGCAATCAACATGTTTTCTAATGTGAATATAGGTACATTTTTCAGTTCGACGTTGAATACCAAACAAGCAAAATCAATGTTATTGCATTCCAAGAAGCCGCAGAACAAATTATAGGTGTATCTGCTAAGAATTTATCTAAATATGACTGAGTGAAATACCAAAAAAATCACAAACATATTTGGCAAGTTGTTCTTTAATAGTTACTTGTTCAAACTAGTAGTGAATGAAGAAACATTTTCCAATAAAAAAACAATCAAATGCATCGTAATTTCATGTGATAAAATTGATCACATATCAAAGCCAAAAGAGGACATCTTTGTCCCTAAACTTTTAGCTAAATAGTGAACACAAAGTGTTATGGTTGTTACTTTCAAACAACAACTTGTAATTTCCCTACTTTTGTGCATATACATATTACATAAAGTGTTTATGTTTTGGAGTTTTTTTCCTTCATTATAAAATTTATATGGAAGGATATCCAACCTATGCATTCATTTACAACATATTTTAAATTAAATCCATTGATTTTTAAACTATTTTGAGAATATGTTTAAAAAAACATGTTATTAAACATATGAAATGTGCTATCAAGAAATTTGAGTTTTAATTACAAATTGCTCACTATTTCTCTTATAGGCAATTTCAATTGGCACAAAAATGATCCCATGTTCCCAACAACACCAACAAACACCACATGTGAAGGACTCTCAAGATTATTGGAAANNAACAACACCAACAAACACCACATGTGAAGGACTCTCAAGATTATTGGAAAGGTTTGTTTTCTTTCAACAAGGCATGACATCAAATTCTTTGCACATAACTTCTTCACAGATTCAACTTCCCAACAAATCTCTACATAATCACCAACATCATACAATTCATGCTACATAAATAAACCAAAAAACAAGATACAGATGGAACAATGACATTGTTAATATAGAAACTATTGGCCCAATCACTACTACTTTATCTACATCTAGGAGCCAACAAAATGAACAACATCAAATAAAATATGTTGAAATAAAAAATTGAAGAGACTTAGAGAGAATTCACATATAAACCAAAACCAACCTTGTGTGGACTAGCCAACACATGTTCTAGAACATCAACCCCATACACATACTTCCCAATATTTTTGAAAACATAGTGATTCCTTGTCTAACATATATACATGTACCGCATGTATGGAATCATATCCTGCCATTCCTACTCGCCCATATCCAAGTGGACACATTTGTACTCGATGTCGTAGAGAAAATAATGGTTATCGGTTCTCCAAATGGAATAATATGGACCTAAATGACCAACCCATGGTCCTTTCAATACTTACTCAAGTTGAGGAAATTCTAATTGCTCGAGTTAGCCCCATCTTGCAAGTTAGGCATGCTCGAGGTGGCCGAGGCGAGGAGAGGATGAACGTGTATATATGCATATTTAAAAAACCAACTTTTAAATTAGATCGTGTTCAAAGAGAACAACTTTTCACACATACATGGATGAAGGAGATTATATATATATTCATAAAAACTATGATATTTAAAAAATACATAATATTTAGGTTAGAATTAGAAATATAAAAATATTATTTTTTTCACACATACGTGGATGAACGAGATTATATATATATATAAACTATCATATTTAAAAAAATACATAATATTTATTTAGGTTAGAATTAGAAAGATATTATTTTTTTTGTGTTTTGAAAGAAATTATATATAAACTATCATATTTAAAATAAAAAATACATAATATTTAAATTATAATTAGATTATAATTAGAAATAGAAAAATATTATTTTTTTTGTTTTGAAAATAGATAAAGGAATCATTTTCTTCCCATACAAATCTTGTGAATTATAAATCTTAATAGTTATTGGTTGGAGATACTTTAATTTAAGGGATTAGAAATGACTATATGTGTACATGTATTTTCATGCTTCTCTGCTATGAGAATTAAGATTATCAATAATAGTTTTATTTAAAAGTTATTTATCTTTTAAATACTTTTAAGTAAAAGTCATTTATCTTGTAAACATTATAAGTATTTTGGCTAACAAAGTCATTTATCTTATAAGTATTTTGGTTAACATATTTGTTAATATAGTAGAATGTTATTCGAAATTAGATTAAGAATTTAAGTGGATTTTTTTTTTACATTAATTTAATAAAAAATATTTCAAATACATATTTATATAAAATATATAATAATAATTTATTTTTAAGGTTATAATCAAGATAAACACCAAATTGATGTCTGTTAAGTTAAGGAGGTATACATACCCTATCCCCTTTGGATTTGAACTTGTGATCTTTTAGGAGGAAACACTTGTTCTTAACCATTAGACCCACTCAAGTTGTATAATACCTAATAATGGCCTTTAAATATACAAAGACAAAAGGATGAAAATAAACTCCTAAATTAAACTATAATATGTATTAAATATTTTAATTCATTGGAATAAGAATATGGTTTTCTTTGAAATTTATTAATGTTTAATATTGTTGTTAGAAAATTTGAAGTTTCTTTTCTTTCTTCTTAAATTCACTTTTGTATTTTTTTAATCTTGGTATTTTTATTTTTAAATTTTATTTCAATCCAATTTTAATTTCATTATATTTTAATTTTAATAATTATTTTAGTTATTCATTTTATTTTTCTATTTACATTAATATTTAATTTAAATTACCCCGGATGGGGTGACACGTCGAGCATCCAAGAGACCTAGAGCGGAGCCAAGCCTGGCCTTAAATGAGGTAGGTCGACCCCCATCCCCTCAACATTAAGGATGGGAGCTGGACCCAACCACCATTCTCATGACATGAGACTTCTCCCTCACGTGAGCAATCCAGAGTTGTATTCAATTAAGAAGGGGGAGTTAATGCAGGAGGTCATCCCGTTGCTCCATCTGTTTATGACTAGCCTGCGCCATGGATTCATCCAGTTCAATTTCGCCCAGCACCAGTTCTGCAATTGTGAGCTCTAGGGCAGCCACCATTCCACCCTCTGCACTGTATCCATCCGAAATTTCATTATGATGCCGTGATAATGAGGGAAGCCAGGCCATAGCTCTGCCTGGTATACCCTGGCTGCTCGACTAAAGAGGCTACAAAGGATGGAACGAGCCTTATCTATGGCTCAGACTCAACTTGCACGCAGAGAAACTGTGGTCAGAATGCTTCCCATGGCATATGTGGAAGAGGTCTTCCCGGAGGAGCCAATTCATGTCCCTTCGGAGCATATCCTCTTCACTATGCCCGATAACTGGCAGCCATCAAGCAACTTTCTAGAGGAAGCCACCATGGTCGTCATTAAGGAGCAACAAGATCGCGACACAGGGAAAGCACAATTAGAAGCGTTTTCCACCTGCTACATAGAGGAGGAGACTTCGGAAGAGATGGATTCTCAGAAGGCCGCACCCGCGACTGGATACACCTCGAACAAAGGCATGGAGAGCAGCAAGAAGGAGGGAGCAGGCATGGAGCATCAAAGGGAGGCAACACCAAGCGAGGCTAAGGAGAACAGGTTGGGAGGCACAACAAGGGAGGGTGGCAAGGTCCTCAGGCCACCTTCCATCTCGTCCATGCAGAAACAGTGGCATTTTCAGCCACCTTTTTTCCACCCGGAGCACCTGGAATTGTTCTTTGATTTGCGGGGCTAGATGGTGGACCAAGTCCACCATGGCACCCTCATGAGCCAATGTTTGGATATGCTATACAATTCCTTTTCCAACGCCCCAGTAGGGTGGAGATACCCAACTTGTGCGTGGCCCTTTGTGATGCCATCTAGGGAAGGAGCATAGGAGGATGATGTCGACATGGCCACCTCTGAGGCCACCGGGTAATTGCAAATGGTTATGCTCTGGTTTCTAGTTTTGTTTCTTAGGGTTATGCTTATGGTTCTAGTTGTAGTTTGTAAAACTATAGTCACAGCTCAGACTATGGAATGCCATCCATCCTGGTTTCCTACGGGCATGACAGATGGCGAACTGCCTACTTATGACCAAGATAACATTGTCTGCCAGTTGTTCCGGTTTCCACTAAATCAATGGAACAACTAGCAGCCTAAGTATAGTTGTATTTTTGCCACTTAATATAGCAAGAACCACCTCTTTTTTACTGAAAAAAAAAAAAAAAAAAAAAAAAACATTATATGGAAGGAAATCCATCTTGTACATTCATTTATAGAATACTTTAAATTAAATCTATTGATTTTTAAACTATTTTTAGAATATGATTAAAAACACACACTATCAAATATATAAAATGCATTATCAAGAAATTTGAGTTTTATTTACAATTTCTTCATTGTTTTTCTTATAGGAAATTACATCTGGTGCAGAAAATGCCCCCATGTTCCAAACAACACCAACAAACACCACATGTGAAGGACTCTCAATATTATTAGAAAGGCATGTTATCTTTCAACAAGGCATGCCATCAACTTCAGCTTCCCAACAAAGCTCTATACAATCACCAATGCCATACAATTCATACTACATAAATAAACCAAAAAAGAAGATATTGATGAAATAATGACACTATTAATATAGAAACTATTGGCCCAGTGATTACTATTATGTCTACATATAAGAGGCACCAAAATGAACAACGTCAGATAAAATATGATGAAAAAGAAAAAGAAAACTTAAGAGAGTTAGAGAGGCTTCACATATAAACCAAAACCAACCTTGTATGGAATTGCTAATACATCTTCTAGAACAACAACCACATACACATGCTTCCCGATATTTCTGAAAACATATTGATGCGGTGTTTAACATACATATATGTACTACATGTATGGAATAATATCCTGCCAATCCTACTCAACCATCTCCAAATGGACACATTTGTACTCGGTGTCATAGAGAAAATAATGGTCATCAATTTTCCGGATGGAATAATACGGACCTCAGTGACCAACCCATTGTCCTTTCAATACTTACTCAAGTTGAGGAAATGTGAATTGCTCGAGTTAGCCCCATCTTGCAAGTTAGGCATGCTCGAGGTGGACAATACAAATACAGTGGCCACACTATCAGTTTCCCGCAACAAATTGTTCAAATAACAACTTACCTGCCACATCGCCTTTCATGTCCTGACATCTTGGTTGTCATGAGACATGGAGGAAAGGGAAAATGTTATGATTGTTATGTGAAAAAATACCATGTCATCAATGCATTGCTCTATAAGATGCAAAATGACAAATATTACAATGACGTCCAAATTGACCAAAAATCGCTTACATCACTTCCAACCACTCCCACCAATGTCTCCTCTCACCTCCATTTTGAGTCTACAGAAACTTTAATTTCTCCCAATGAAGAGTTGAATATCACAGATATAGAACACCATGTTGTTTTCCAAGAGGAGCAAGTCTTCATTTGAATTTAGATTGCTTAATACATAATGAGAAATGGAAAAAATAAGAGATTTTGTTCACACTACATATGGAGTTCCACCAGAGAAAATTAAATGGCCGACAATTAGCCTATCACCAATCAATGAGTACAACAAAACATAGAGGGTTTATTCGACATGGCACTTCCTGCTCTTTTCCCCATTGGGGATGCCCTACCTCGCCAATTGTGCATGAGTAACATCCCTCTTGATATCTATGCGACACACTTGATGAGATACCATGACAATAGGTTTGGTAGTCATCCTCGATTTAGATACTACCTCTACAATTTGATTATGTGCCAATGAAGTTAACCAATAGCTACCTTCTTCGTCAAGTGAAGCCAAGAGCGTAACACACCCACCAAAATTCAAGAGTTGCATGTGCATCTCAAAGAACTTCCTATAGACAAACTCCTAGAACAAGTTTGACGCACACCTGCGTGGAACTAGAGCATTTTGGACCATGTGAAGGATCAAACAGAAAATATAACACAACTTTAATGCCCAACCGTGTTTTTCACTCTTAGTGTAACAGACACAAAATGGTCGAACTTGCATGCAATTATGCAAAATGGTAGACCTCTTGACCCAATGCTTCACCATGTTGGCGTACCCACATTGTCATTGACCAACCCCACACTATAGCTACATACATTCACAAAAGGTTTTCAATCTTCCATGAGGAGATACTACAAAAGAATATGCACACAAATGACTATTGGTATAGGTACATAATCTATAATACTTGAAAGTATCTCTACCCAACCAATACATTTATATCCTTTGTACTAATCATTTCATATTCCTTTTGTAAGTATGAATGGAAACATCAAGGCTTTCAACATATGCATGGCTTTCTATGGCTTGTTGGTGCTCCAAACATGGAAACATAACTTGTTGGTGCTCCAAATCAATTATGAAAAGAGTTATTTTTATAACTATGTTGCAACATGGAATCCTAGAGAAAACCATGACACACACATGGCTATGCATCAATCCATTGCATCCAAGAGACCTAGAGCGGAGCCAAGCCTGGCCTTAAATGAGGTAGGTCGACCCCCATCCCCTCAACATTAAGGATGGGAGCTGGACCCAACCACCATTCTCATGACATGAGACTTCTCCCTCACGTGAGCAATCCAGAGTTGTATTCAATTAAGAAGGGGGAGTTAATGCAGGAGGTCATCCCGTTGCTCCATCTGTTTATGACTAGCCTGCGCCATGGATTCATCCAGTTCAATTTCGCCCAGCACCAGTTCTGCAATTGTGAGCTCTAGGGCAGCCACCATTCCACCCTCTGCACTGTATCCATCCGAAATTTCATTATGATGCCGTGATAATGAGGGAAGCCAGGCCATATCTCTGCCTGGTATACCCTGGCTGCTCGACTAAAGAGGCTACAAAGGATGGAACGAGCCTTATCTATGGCTCAGACTCAACTTGCACGCAGAGAAACTGTGGTCAGAATGCTTCCCATGGCATATGTGGAAGAGGTCTTCCCGGAGGAGCCAATTCATGTCCCTTCGGAGCATATCCTCTTCACTATGCCCGATAACTGGCAGCCATCAAGCAACTTTCTAGAGGAAGCCACCATGGTCGTCATTAAGGAGCAACAAGATCGCGACACAGGGAAAGCACAATTAGAAGCGTTTTCCACCTGCTACATAGAGGAGGAGACTTCGGAAGAGCTGGATTCTCAGAAGGTCACACTCGCAGTTGGATACACCTCGGATAAAGGCATGGAGAGAGGAAAGAAGCAGGGAGCAGGCATGGAGCAGCAAAGGGAGGCAACACCAAGCGAGGCCGAGGAGAACAGGTCGGGAGGCATGACGAGGGAGGGTGGCAAGGTCCTCACGCCACCTCCCATCTCGTCCATGCAGGAACAATGGCATTTCCAACCACCTTTTTTCCACCCGAAACACCTAGAATTGTTGTTTGATTTGCGGGGCCAGATGGCGAACCAAGTCCACTATGGCATTCTCATGAGCCAACATTTGGATATGCTATACGATGCCTTTTCCAACACACCAGCAGGGAAGATATGCCCAACTTGTGCGCAACCCTTCGTGATGCGAGCTAGGGAAGGAGCACAGGATGATGATGTCGACATTGCCACCTCTGAGGCCACCGAGTAATGAAAAGTGGTTATGCTTCTGGTTTCTAGTTTTGTTTTTTAGGGTTATGTTTATGCTTCTAGCTGTATTTTGTAAAACTATAGTCACAGTTGAGACTATGGAACACCATCCGTCCTAGTTTTCTATGGGTAGGATAGATGGTGAACCGCCTACTTTTGACCAAGATAACACTAGTTGCCAGTTGTTCCAGTTTTGGCTAAATTGGAGGAACAACTGGAAGCCTAAGTATAGTTGTATTTTTGCCACTTAATATAGTAGGAACCACCACTTTTTTACTTAATTTTTTTTTCCATGTTTTACTATATTTTGAAATTTAGTTGGTAAGTTGATATCACGTTTTGATTGCCTAGGATGGGGTGTTACATAGAAATCAATGAATGTGACATCCTCGATGACATCTCCATCATGCAGAGACCTTACACTCTCTCTGGGATCAAGGATCATCCCCATTCCTTCAATGCAGATTAAACGATTTGCTTGGGCTTTGGTTTTGACGATGGCCATTATTTAGAGATATAGTTCATTAGAAAGGGTGGCGAAGGACATACCATTAATGATATTAATGATGAGCCCAACCATCATCCTAGGGACTTGCACACTCAAGATCTCCCTATGCAAGCTTAATTTCACTTTGTAAATCACAGATCTCCTCCTGTCTGTCTCGCATCGGTCCAGTTTTCAAGTAATTCTTCCCCCCCTTTCTCTCTAGAGAACCCATGATATCTTTTCCTCCCTTCACCATGCTGCGTGAGAGAGGCAACCCCAAACGATCAAGTGGAGTCTTCTGTAGTCCCATAGGATGACGTTATTTTCTCTTCCCCGTTGTACCTCAATATGGTGCTCTTTCCCCTCATTCTTCCCCTTCTCATGCACATTTAGATTCACCTCCCCCCTTAGTTGTCCCTTCCAACCCTCCTCCCTCAGATATTTTAGATGGTTTCCCAATTCAAATGGAGGCCCCACCACCTGTGGAGACTCCTCCATGTTTTCCCCCCTCTTAATCAATGCCAGGATTCAAGTCATTAAACACTACACTTCCCATGTCATCCTCTTCTCCCATTGTCCTAACTTCGAGGGATAGTGCCAACATTCACCCACAAGTGATTTCAACCCCATTTGAAATCCTTATGTATGAACAACCCCTTATTATTGCAAACCTTCAATGTGATAACACATAAGATAAATTCAAACATGAGATCATGGAGAAGCATCTAAACTAGCTTATGGCCTCTTATGCTACTCCAGGCCTAGAGTTGGATCGTGAGAACTTGTTGTAGGTAGTTATGGTACTTGCATTGTTGAGTTCACCCAAGGAAGGCACTTTAGGAGACACTCCAGGTTCATAAGAGCGGTGTTGCTTATAATTATGTCTTTTTTTGTTTACAGCGGTATAGTTAGCTATTGTTGGGTTCTCTATTTTTCTAGCCTGTACCTTAGACATTTAAGTTTTGATCTTAGTTTAGTGGGAAAACTCTAGGCTGGTATTTTTGAAAATAGTTTTCAAACATTCAAAGCCTGGCACATAGGTTGGTTTCCTATTTTGGCAACCTCTTTATCAGGGCTCTCTCTCTATGTTGTAATTGTTGTCGATTTCAGGTAATACAAAATCTAGCCTACAAAAAAAAGATATCATGTTTTAATTTAATTAGTTTGTTATTTTAAAAATTTTCCATTTCATTTTTACTAATGTTCAATTTTAAATTAAATAAGTACACATTTATACCAAATTGAGTGATTTAGATGGATATTGGTGGCTACTCACTTGTTTCATTCATTAAGCATGATCCCAAATTTTAAATTAAATAAGTACACATTTATACCAAATTGAGTGATTTATATGGATATTGGTGGCTACTCACTTGTTTCATTCATTAAGCATGATCCCATATCTTGGTAGTTTTATTATACTTTTTCAGGTCCTGAACATTTGACATGTTTTTTTGGGTATTTTCTTTATTTTTTGGTAGTTTACATAGGCGAATTAATCCTTGCTTGCATGGATTTTAAAAATCATAGAACATGGATTAGTCTTTCTAACGGTCCAATAAACTCCATAAAGGATTTATTTGTGCAAAATTTGTGCCCTTGAGAAGTTGCACCCACATTCCTTTTTCCATATCATTTCCTAAGGTTAGTGTCTTGGATATTTAGGTTTTTTGCATCATATAACATCATATTGTTGGGTTGTTATATTCTTTGCAGTGAAAGTCTAGTCAAGGTGAATCGACAGATGGTCGAAGTCGAGGTAGATCGACAATAGTTTGAAGGTTGAGGAAGTCGTCTGGGTAAATTCAAAGTCGAAGATAGTGACAACAAGTCAACCAACAAGAGGTTGAAGTGTGGGTGTGATACAACCGACTAGAGACCAAATGAAGGCCGACTGGTAGCCAAATGAGAAACTTGACTTGGAGTCGTCTGTAAAAAAATCCTAGGATTTGCATGATTTGTAGCCAATGATATGCATGGACCTATAACTATTTTTGGGCACAAGTATTTAGGGTTTTTCCTATTGTAAATCCTATAAAGAGGTGTGTTGTAAGGTTGCAAATGTTTTTTTGTAAGGTTATCATAGAATTCACTTTTGTAGGTTAATGCATGTGTAAGTGTAGGTTGTTGGTCATGCATATGTAAGTCGAATCAGCTACATGGTTGTTCTTTCATGTGTAAGAGGGTATGATGTCGATTGTGTCTTAGGTGTGGAATAAGGTTAGACATGTAACCTTTTCTTTTGAATGAATGAGACAACAAGAGAGAAAAATGCTCAATGGAATGTTGGCTTTCCCGACGTACTATTTGATTACTTGTGTCATTTTCTTTCTTGATTAAATTCTTCTTCTATTTTGTTGGGATTAATTGGGAAGTGTTCTGGATTTCTTGACATGTGGTATCACATCTTAGGTATTCCTTGACAAGTGAGTTATCAGAGTGGTGTAATTGTTTATCAAGTATACCAGATCTTGATTTTCCAATCTTGAATCTGAGAACTAAAACCTAGGTACAATAAGAGTTGTAAGTCATACATTGTTTTAAATATCATGGTAAAGAATGGCGAGAAATTCTAGAATAGAGATAGAAAGATTCAATGGCCAAGATTTTGAGCTTTGGAAGATTAAAATGGAAGATATTCTTATGGATCAAGAGCAATGGACAATGGTCTTTCCAGGTACCCAAATGACATGAATGTTGACGAAAGAATCAATGAAACTCGAAAGAAAAGTAAGAAGTATGATACAACTTTGTCTTGCATATTCAGTGTTGCTGAATGTCTTGGGTGAAGATTCGGCCAAGAAACTTTGGGACAAGTTGGGAAACTTATACCAATCAAAATCTCTAGAAAATAAGTTGTCTCTCAAAAATAAACTGCATCTTTTGAGGATGAATGATGGCAGTTCAGTGACTGAGACTTTAAATGTGTTTAACATCATGTTAAGGAAATTATTGTCTATGCATATAAATATCACTAATGAGGAGAAATGTATCAGACTATTATAATATTTTCCAGACTCCCAGGATAGCTTAGTCGTGGATATTGGGAGTAATACAACCACAATAGAGCTAGAGGATGTGGTTGCTTGTCTGCTATCGAAATAAATGAGAATAAATAACATGGAAGGATCGACCAAAGATACTCTTGTAGTGAGAGGTCAACCCATAGAAAAAGATAAAGGGTTTCTTTGGTAGAAAGTATAAGTCGAAGGGTAGATATAAATCCCCGGTTCAGTCAACACGAAGATGATGGAAATGCGGTAAAGTTGGGAATTATAAAAGTACTGTAATTCGAAGGTAACAAAAGGAATTGCTAGATCCGATGAGAAGAAATCGACTAAGAGAAAGACAACCTCGGAGAAGGGCGGTGATGTGTGCCTGGCTTTGACTAGTACATAGTCAGATCAAGATGTTTTGTTGATTGAATCAGGAGCCTCCTATCATATGGCACCACATAAAGAATGGTTCTATGAATATTAACAATATGATGGGGGTGATGTTTTCTTGGGGGAGGACTCGACAACCAGAATTGTCGGACGGGGAACAATTTGATTGACACTATTGGATGGAAGGAAAATAACCCTTCCATGTGTGCTTCACATTATGGGTTTGGTAAGAAACCTGATATATGTTAGTAATAGGAGTGATGTAGGTGTGCATACTCTATTTTAGAGGTATTCACATAAGATGGTCAGAGGTGCAATTGTCTTAATGAAAGGAGTTCATATTGGTACCATGTACAAGCTGTTAGGGAATGTGGACTTTATTGGATGCAACAACATCGTTTCTCCTAAAATCAAATTGAATGCAACTCGACTCAAATTGATGTCAATAGAACTTGAATCTAATCGATCCAAGTCGATTCAAACTGACTCAACAAGACATGATGAGCTCAACCTAACTAGGTTATGGCATGAGAGAATGGGACACATTGAAGAAAAAGGACTTCAAGCTATTTAAAGCAAAGGTATGGTCAAAGGTTTTCCTCAACATGGGTTAGAAGTAGAATTTTGTGAACATTGCATATATGGGAAACAAAGTTGGGTGAGTTTCCCATTTGGATTGACATGGGAAAATGGGATTCTAGAACTGGTGCAAAGTAATCTGTTTGTTCAGGTTACAGTGCCTTCACATGGTGGATCCATATATTATGTCTCCTTCATAGATGATTTTTCTAGGAAGCCATGGCATATGTGGAAGCCTGAAATCAAGAACTCCTACAAATGCCTAACGTACATCTACAACATACATTCATATCATAATAGAACACTCACAGACACCCA
>CBVK0100306869.1:0-13706 GCA_900067695.1 Picea abies
GTACATTTCTTTCATTAATAGAAATCATGTATTACTATATCTCTTTGTTTATGGTTACATATATGATATATTTATGTTATATTATTGGATATACACAACATCTCTGTGCATTTCTTTATTATATCTCCACTCTCATTTCATGCAAAAAATAATCCGGATCACCATGCATCACATCCAAATGGTGTTGATGAGTAATATGATGATGTGCAATAGGTCCTTGATAAATTCTTCAAGTGGCCATCCTATTTGGATATTGACACCATCAAACATTGAACTACTAAGAACTCTAATCCCTAGATCCCATACCAAGATGTGAACTGCAATGCCCTATGAAGTGTAGTCCTGTGATATATCAACACCATGAATCTCTTGCAAAAAAAACACGGCCTCAACCCCACAAGAGTATAACCTCTAGTACCATGCCAAACCCAACATGACCTCCTCCAACTAAACTTGTTTCTATCATAGTGAGGTACTATAAGACCTCAATGAATCACCATCAAGTGGCGTGCTCTGCTCAGTACTAAATCTCTATGGAAATTCAAAGTGACTTTACCCTGCAAAGATCCACTTTCCTCCATTATTCAATGAGATTCCCAACCCTATAATCCCAAGGTTCCATGTTATCCTCTGATAGGGACCATCATGTTGACGCTGCAATAATCTGATCACGACTGTCTGCTCAAAGTATACATACTAGATCCCCCACTTCTGGATCCTCATGATGAAATACCTTTGAAAACTAGGACTGTTATCAAGAAGTTGAACCTGTAAAGTTATCTCTATCAAATCAACATCTACCCAACCATATCCATACTTGATCATGAGTATGAATAGGGAGAACATCTCTCTCCACATAGAACAAGTCCCTGCAAGCCTTGTCAAAACCATCCAAGAGTGAAGTATGTTTCTCTTTGGTGCAACCTGGTCCATCATAAGATGAAACAACCCACTAACCAAATCGACTCTCGGATCCCATGGAAAAATTGGAAGTTCTTTGCTTCCAATCCCCACTAACTGCTCATGTGTCATACTAATAACTGTCAGAAGCCCTCCATCCTCATCCCAATGAGAATTTGAATATGTGTCACCCTGTGAGATATCTGCTATCTTGTGGCCTACGATGCTGACCATCGCGCCCATGGTCTCAATTTTATGTCTCTAATGATCCACCCCTATCATTATGTGTGCAATAAATACGCTTATGTCAGCTGGTCTCGCCCTACCAACTCTCCATGTCCCCTCCCACTATGTATCTCCCCCTATGATGTTGTCCATGATGAAAGTATTGGGAAAAGCTAATAGAAAGATTTGTAACTGACTATAGAACTAAAAACTATCATACACTTTGGTCAATCCCTAAGACTAGACAAAAATATCATCCACTATCACCCATGGTGAATAATCGTCTAAACTCCAACTATTTGGTACAACAGTAGATAACTACAGAAAATGTTGGTCAATCACTCTCCCTCAATCATCACTCAAATAGTTGTTTCTACTATGAAGGTAATCGCCCATAACTATATGTTGTTTCAAGGGAGAGGAATATTCATTCTCCACTAAGTGTGTATCCTCTCTACAATCCAATGTATGCCCCTAAATCCCACCGTACATCTCTGTCATCATCATATGTTAAGCCCTAATATTGTCTCATTACCCCTTAATTGGGGCATCTTACATTAGTAATGTTATTTTATTTATGTCCTCTTTATTCCATTAGTTGTAATTATACCTACTAGTCTCCCATATATACCAAGGAGACATTTTCATTTGGAATCATCTTGGTATTATACATGTGACATCCCCAAAAATAAAATATTTTTGAAATTTAAAATCACTAGAAATTTATTCTGTTTTTAGTAAATTTAAATTCAATTTTTTTTTCCATTTATGATAATTCTAAATTTTGAATTTGGTAATTGTAATTAATTATTTTGAATGTTGGGGAGAGATGTGATTTGACCCAACTAATTATTTGACTATGACACTTGTATGGAAACAAAATATTTTATATTGATTGCAGAAGGACAAATAACACAGACGCTGACTACGTTCGCTCACAGGATCATTCTATCAAGTTCCTGAGCTGAATTAACTCTTTCGATTCCCACTGGAATCCCTATTATAACCCGATCCACAGGTCCTTCCTTTTCCTTCATGGCCCAAATGTGACCCTGAACATTTTCCCCAAAGGAAATGTGATTTTGGGCTTCAGGGTTTCCTAATTCCTTATGTCACGAGAACCCCTGTTCTCTCGATCTCCCTATCTCCGATATCCCAATTCGCCGAAATAGATTTAACTTAAGTTAGCCCCCTGTGCTAGACCTTTGGTCCATATGACCTCCCCTTACATGATAGCAGTCCCTTTCGGGGTTTTAGGCTCTCAAATGTCANNATTTGTCTTCAAGATTCTCAATCCTCCGAATCCCGATTTTCTGATATGACGTCAGCTGGCCCCACGGTGGAAATTTCTACCTTGTTCAGGTATCGGGCTTCATATTTCCAAAATGCGCGTGTTTCTTGTCCTCGGGATTCCTGATCTACCGAATCCCGATATGCTGATAGAATCTCCCTTTTTGGGATTTTTTTCCAAATTCTTGGATTTTCGCCACGTGTCCCCTCAAGATTGACGGTCCACATCCATTTCACAATTTCGTGAAATCAAATGCCAAAATGTATTGGCCCTCTTGATCCCCAAAATTATAAACTCCGAAATGCCAATGCTCCCGATCTCCACCACGTGTCCCAATCAATGGACGCCTCAGATCTATTTCGTTGGTTTCATCTTGGAGATTCCCGATCTCTTATCCTCAGGACTTTCGATATCTTGATTTTTGAAATATCGATAAGCCAACTCTTTCGAGAATTTCTTCTCCCTGTTCATGAAGGCTTTAAACCCCTCGCATCTCTTGTCAGATACAACAACTGACAGGTATTTGGATCAAGATATGATGGTGCAGATCCGTCCTCCTTGTTCACTCCTCTTGCTACTCCTTGGACATGAAACTCTCAATAGTTAGATCCTTTCGGTAGATCCAACAGAAGTTGTGACTCCTCCCGAGTTTTGGCACTTTCTTCCCAGACTTGGAAGAATTCCAATTTTCCAAAGGCCTCAAGCTTTGCCTTTCCTCTACGAGACCCATGAATCCGAATCCTCCCCTGTGCTCTCAACGACGTTGTCCCTCCTGATCTTTTAGCACTTTGAACTCATCAAAGAATTCTGTGGCCTCTACACCCCTTGCAGCTACGACTTCATGAACATAAAGCACTACTCCTCCTCAAGGATGATTTTAAGGATGGAAATTTATTTTAAAATGTAGATACCTTGGAAAATCTTACTAATCCTTTAGATGGTAACTATAAATGATTGGCGATATTTTTGTAAGAATATTCAAATTTCTAACGATTTTATATAGTTTTTATAAAATTTTGGCGATTTTTAGGGTAAAATAATTTTATCCTATAGAGTTTGGGTGAATCATTTTTAAAATAGCGAATCTTTTTTTTGGAAAAACCATGGAAAATTAGCCCATGAGCGAAATTTAGCCCCTAAAATCATCCATGCTCCTCCTGAGATTTTATCTTCAAGCCCTTGAATGATTCTTCAACTCCTGTACCCCTACAGGGTCTCTACACACATAAAGCGTTATCCATCGTGAGCTTTCCTGTAGCTTCGACCTCCAAGGAAATTGGTCCTTTTTCCTTTCTCCCTCAAATGGAGAATTGGGATGCCCTCCTAGCTATCCTTCACAAGGTGCCTATGTGCACACCTACTCAATGCCCACCTGGCAGAGTATTTTCTTACAGAACATCCAATAGTTTTGTCCTCTTCTGTGCATCCTTTGTATCTGCTCAATGCCCTCCTGGCAGAGATCTCATAATCCTTAGTAATTTTGGTTCTCTTGTCTTAACTCATAGCTAAGTTCTTCTCAATGCATTACTATGCGTGTGCTCAATGCCCACCTGGTAGAGCTTCACAGAACTCCTTGGAGATTTTGTCTATAATGGTGTTTCTTCATACATAGCCTTGCCTTCTGAGGTATTTCAACAACCTCACAGGTCTTACACATAGTTGTTGATTTCAACTTCTGTGCTCACCTGGAACGCCTATGTCTGACTCCGCAGAGTTCAGAAATGCACCATCTGTGCACGACTATCAAAAATCGTAGCATTCTGTCACACCCTCCTGGTGTGAAGCCTCAAATATCTCTCAAACTTGAAGCCAAAACAACTCCTGCAAATGCATAAACATAACATACATTCACAGCATAAAATAACAATCACAGACATTCATTTAACACAAAAATATGCAGGAAAAACTGTTGTTTATATTAAATGGAAAATGCCTGTTTGTACAAGGTGTTCTTAAGCATGGCCTGTAACAAAGTCTTGGCTCCTTCTCTTTTTCTCTCTACTTGCAGACTCTCTACCATTCTCTCTCTCAACCAACTTCTCTCAAAATGAGATCGAAAATGATCTTTTACATGTGGGGGCTCTTCAAGCTCTTCCCTCCAATCTACCTACCCTATTCAATTTCCTTGAATGGGTTATCTAGTCCACAAATCAGATCTAGATCTCAACCTTACAAACATTAAAGGCCTACCTACTCTAATGCCTGCACAAAGGCACGACTCCATGTCTCATCAGCCTACAACATTCATTACATTCAAATTCAAAATTGAAGATGAGGGTTGCACCTCTCTTCATCCTTAAATGCATGTGCTGACATACCTGGCTGGCTGGCTGACTGGCGTGGAGAGATGCTCTTGCATCATACTCCTCAGCTACAAAATTCATGATCTCCTGCTCATGAGCTTCCCATCTCAGTTGTGAGAATCCTTTTGGATCCCAAATCATCCTCTGGATTTGTTCATCCACTCCATCTCCCTGTTGTTGCTGCTTCTTCTGCGCTATTGTTGTTGCATCCTTCCATCTCCTTAGCCTCTCCTTGCTGATAGTTTTTTCTGACTGGATCATCAGCTCTCTAATCATGTCAATCACTTCATCCAGCTGCTCCAATGGCTAGCCCTGTTCATGTAGTCTCCTAAGCTGCATAAATTTTCTGCAATTGGGTAGATCTTCATGATCTCCCATGCCATCCTCTTCATCTTCTTCTATGGCCTTAACTTTCCACCCTACTGCAAAGCCCATCTCTGTAGTCTCTTCTTGACTGAACTGTTGTTTAGTCACCTTCTCTGACAGCTCAACTTCTACCATTTCTCCTACTAGCTCTGGTTTGTTCAACCAATCCTGCAACATCTACAACTCCATCTCCCATGGAGTGAGAATTTTATCTTCTATTATCAACTTCAATGTTGGAGCTTCTTTTTTTTTCAGCTTCCTAGCTGAAAGTATTGATCCATTCCTCAGAATGCTCATTCTCTTTTTCTTCTTGGGAAGCTTTAGATACCTTCTCAAATTCCTCTTTGACAGTCTCAGCTGGCTATCCTTCTGCTGTTGCTGCATCTACTACACAAATTTATGCCTCCTCTGGGCTAAGTGGTAGGAATATTCCAATTCCTCCAATCATCAGAAGATTCCTCAAATCCTCCTCTTCTTTCAGCTGCACCTACTAATCCAAATCCATCTCTGAATTCATAAGACCCTAAGATATTCTCATCTGCTCATCCCTGCCCACCTAGAAATATGGGATGTCTCTGGTGCCGTCCTGGCAGTCTATGTAATCAACTAATCCCATCTCTGTTCCCTTGCCCACCTGGAAATTTGGAAACCTTTCGTTGCCCTCCTGGTAGTCTATGGAATCAACTAATCCTGTCTCTATTCCCTTTCCCACCTAAAAATTTGGAAACCTTTCACTGCCCTCCTAGAAGTCTTTGAGATCCCTCAGTGACCTCATTTCATTGTCCAGCTGGCAATGTGAAATTCCTTGGCTGTCCTCCTGATAGTCCATGAGATCTTTAGCTGATCTCAACTCCTTGCCCACCTGGCAATTTGGAATTTACTCTCTACCCTCCTAGCAGTTCCTGAGATCTTCAGCTAATTCCATTTCATTTTCTTTATCGAGAATTCTCCCAGTCTTTGGTTCGCATATCTGAACCCATTTTTCTAGTCCATTGAGGTTTTCCACATACCTCAACCACCTTTTTAATAGCCTACATTGTCTTATGACCATCATTTGTTTGACTGGCCATCTTGCTTTCGCCTTTCTCATGGGACATTCGCGCACCCATCTCAACTTGGCGTTCTGGTGCATCTTAATTGCAAGCTCATCCAATCTCATGTTCATCTCAGTGAGTTCTTCATCCCATTCTGCATCACTCATCATCTCTAGGTCCTTTCTTTCAGCAAATCTATGGCCTTCAGTAGCCATATCGTTGTCCCTGTTTTCCCTCCTGGAAAATTTGCTGCTCACTCCTGCAAACCTGAGTGCTTCCTGTTGACTGTCTTCTTAATTGCTGCCTACCTGCGAACAATCACCACAGAGTCTTCAGTAATCCTGTCTCCTTTTGTCTTCTCCCTCTGCTTGAAATATACAAATAGAGTTATGGCTCTGATACCAAACCTGACACAGACATCGACTACGTCCGCTCACAGGATCGTTCTGTCAAGTTCTTGAGCTGAATTAGCTCTTTCGATTCCCACTGGAATCTCTGTTACACCCTGATCCACAGGTCCTTCCTTTTCCTTCATGGCCCAAATGCGACCGTGAAAATTTTCCCCACAGGAAATGTGATATCGGGCTTTGGGGTTTCCTAATTCTTGATGTCACGAGAACCCATGTTCTCTCGATCTATCGATCTCCGATATCCTGATTTGCAGAAATGGATTTAACTTCAGCTAGCCCCTGGGATAGAATTTTGGTCCATATCACCTCCCCTTACATGACTGTAGTCCCTTTCCAGGTTTCAGGCTCTCAAATGCTGAAACACATTTGTCCTCAGGAATCCTGATCCTTCGAATCCCGATTTTCCGATATGACGTCAGTTGGCCCCACAACAGAACTTTCTACCTTATCGGGGTTTTAGGCTTTACATTTATGAAATGCGTGTGTTTCCTATCCTCATGATTCCTGTTATGCCGATGGACTCTCCCTTTTTGGGATTTTTTTTCGAATTCTCAGATTTTCACCACGCGTCCCCTCAAGATGGACGGTCCACATCCATTTCACGATTTCATGAAATCAAATGCCGAAATGTATTGGCCCTCTTGATCCCTGAAATTCTGAACTCTAAAATGTCAATGCTCTCGATCTCTACCACATGTCCCAACCAATGGATGCCTCAGATCTATTTCGAGGTTTTCATCCTAGAGATTCCCGATCTCCTGTCCTCAGGAATTACAATATTCTGATTTTTGAAATCTCGATAAGCTAACTCTTTTGGGACTTTCTTCTCCCTATTCATGAAGGATTTAAACCCCTCACAACTCCTGTTAGATCCAATGGCTGACAGGTATTTGGATCAAAATCCGATGGTTCAGATCCATCCTCCTTGTCTGCTCCTCCTACTTCTCCCTAGATGTGAAACTCTCAACGATCTAGATCCTTTCGACAGATCTGACAACAGCCATGACTCCTCCCGATTTTTGGTGCTTTCTTCCTAGACTTGGAAGATTTTCAATTGTCTAAAGGCCTCAACCTTTTACTTTCCTCTATGAGACCCACAAATCCGAGTCCTCGCCTGCACTCTCAACGACATTGTCCCTCCTGAGCTTTTAGCACTCTGAACTCGTCAAAGAGTTCTGTGGCCTCTGCACCCCTTGTAGCTATGGATTCATGCACCTAAAGCACTACTCCTCCTGAGCTTTTATCTTTGAAACCTTCAAGGATTCTTCAACTCCTATGCCCCTACAGGGTCTCTATGCACATAAAACATTATCTGTCATGAGCTTTCTTGTAGCTTTGACCTCCAAGGAAACTCATCCTTTTTCCTTTCTCCCTCAAATGGAGAATTGGGATGCCCTCCTGGCTATCCTTCACAAGATGCCTATCTGCACACCTACTCAATGCCTACCTGGCAGAGTATTTTCTTATAGAATGTCCAATAGTTTTGTCCTCTTATGTGCATCATTTGTACCTACTCAATGACCTCCTGGCAGAGCTCTCAGAATCCTTAGTGATTCTGGTTCTCCTGTCTGAACTCAGAATAGAGTTCTTCTCAATGCATCACTATGTGTGTACTCAATTCCCACCTGGAAGAGCTTCACAAAACTCCTCAGAGATTCTGTCTGCAACTGTGTTTCTTCATACATAGCCTTTCCTCTTGAGGTATTCAACAACCTCACAGGTTTTTCTCAGAGTTATTGATTTCAACTTCTGTGCCCACCTGGCACACCTCTATCTGACTCCCCAAAGTTCATAAATGCACCCTCTGTGCATGGCTATTAGAATCCGCAGCGTTCTGTCACACCCTCCTGGTGTGAATCCTTAAAGACCTCTCAAACTTGAAGCCAAAACAACTCCTGCAAATGCATAAACATAACATACATTCACAGCATAAAAGAACAATCACATACATTCATTTAATACAAAAATATGCAGGAAATTTTTTTGTTTATATTAAATGGCAAATTCCTGTTTGTACAAGGTGTTCCTGAGCACGGCCTGTAACAAGGTCTCGTCTCCTTCTCTTCTGCTTTCTACTCGTAGACTCTCTACCATTCTTTCTCTCAACCAACTCCTCTCAAAATGAGATCAAAATTGATCTTTTACATGAGGGGGCTCTTCAATCTCTTCCCTCCAATCTACCTACCCTATTCAATTACCTTGAATGGGTTGTCTAGTCCACAAATCGGATCTAGATCTTATCCTTACAAACATTAAAGGCCTACCTACTCTAATGCCTGCACAAGGGCATGGATCCATGGCTTATCGCCCTACAACATTAATTACATTCAAATTCAAAATTGAAGATGAGGGTTGTGCCTCTCTTCATCCTTGAATGCATGCGCTGACATGGATGGCTGGCTGGCTGACCGACGTGGAGAAATTCTCTTTCATCAACAAATGGAACAGCCATGTTAAATTTAGCTGACCATGACTCCATGAGTGGGGATCATGTTGGAACTACCTCTGGGATGATTATTACAAGTGAAAATCAGTGATTTGGCCATTGGCAGCCCCTGAAAATTAGGGATTTAGAAAGATGTAAAAATTCCCAATGGAGGGAAAAGACCTAGGAAAATGATAAATAGCATATGACAGGAGGCAAGGTGCTACCAAGTATGCTGGGAAATGTGACTTTTCATTTACTTGTTGTTATGAACACTGCTTGAGTGTGAGGAAAGGGAAAATTGTTGGAGTTGTAGGACATATATGAAGAGAAGCTTTTCCAAGTTCTCCCTCATGGATTCATGGTCAGGCTAGGGGGTGAATCGGCCAAGTAGTTTGGCTTCCTTGTTCTACAGTTGGGAGGAATGTGGTTGTTCCCTTTATCTTTCAGCGTATTATTTCAGATATGTTATTTATGTCCCTTCTCTGGCTGAATGTTAAATGGTTACATACTTGATAGAATGTATTTGTTAGAAATAATATTAAGGACGAAATATCGAATGCATCCTGTTGCAAACTTAGGAATTGCTAGAATGTCTCTCTACTAGCTCAGAATGGATTATCTTTGCCGCATCTCATTACTGTTATGAATACTAGTTCCCGAAAGTATACTAGATGGAAGGATATGACTAATCAATTCTTAAAGAGGATTTGTGTTGTGGTTTGGATTACTATTGTAGTAAGATTAAGCGTTTTGGTTGAAAACCCCACAAGTAAATTGTGATGTAGATTTGTCTTTACCTACATATTGAATGCAAATGGAAAACTACATAGTGTGTATGTGTGTGTGTGTGTGTATATATATATATATATATATGTATGTATGTATGTATGTATGTATGTATGTACGGATATTTCTGATATATAAAGGCACGCACCACAGTAGAGTAATTAACTAAGATTTCTTCCATGTACCAGCTGAACAATCATGATTTTTTTTTGGAGATAGCCCTAATCGCAAGTGTCTAAGATATATATATATGTATATTTAAAGTACGGAAGTGACCTTACAAATACCAAGAATTATTATAGACCATCTACAACATTTACACATCTTTATATCAACCAGTGTTTAATGAAAAGTCATAGGTTGAAATGTTGGAAAATTATTGGAGTGAATCGAATTAACACGGTTTAATTACCAGAACTAATCATGAGAGGTGTAAAGGCCCAAGGAAGAAGGGACATCCTGAAACTTAAAACATACCACAGAGTAAATTCCTAACTATGTACATAACAATGCAATCACCTAAAAGTTCAAAAGAAAAGTCTTTAGCACAAGTACAATAAGTAAAAATTGAATTCATATACCATCATGCGATTTGGAGTCAACTATAAACAAGATGCACATATAGCCGGCAATAGCCGAGTATTTTTTTCCTTTTCAAAATCCTTTCGAGGAAGAAGCCAATATGGCACTAGTATATTAAACCAATAAAATAACCAGTATGCCATTACAATTAGGTGGAAAGGAAACCCTCTAATTATTTTAAAAATAGTATTACATATCTTGTTTGGAATTGAAACAAATGAACATCCCATATAGTGTTTTACTTCCAATGATAGAATTTTCCATCATGAAAATGGGTTACCCTTAATCAATGGTACCAAAACCATGACTTAATCTCCATTTCAGAGTTTTGGATACTAGGAGTTGGAGGTGCCAAGGACACTCATGAGAAGAATGATAAAATCGTGAAATGTGAAACCACGACTTAATCTCCATTTCGGAGTTTTGGATACTGGGAGTTGGAGGTGTCAAGGACACTGATCATGAGAATGATAAAATCACGAAATGCGAAACCATGACTTAATATCCATTTTGGAGTTTTCAGATGCTGGGAGTTGGAGGTGTCAAGGACACTCACGATGCAAATGATAAAATCATGAAATGTGAAACCACGACTTAATCTTCATTTAAGAGTTTTGGATACCGGGAGTTGGAGTTGTCAAGGACACTCACGAAAAGAATGATAAAATCGTGAAATGCGAAAGATCGGATCATGTCAAAGACTCCATTTCGGAGTTTCACAGACCAAGAAATCAAAGATCAAAGGAACTTCAACTTTTGAAGTAACAAACCTCGAAATCCTGAACAGACACATCAACAAACCAAACAAACCTCGAAATCCTGAACAGACACATCAACAAACCATGTCATCTAAGGACACATGGCATAATCAGGCAACGACAAGTGTCAAGTTGATTCAAAATTTCAGGCACATGTAATTCACGAATCAGAGTGACACATGGAAACTATTCGACACGTTTCAATCCACATGAGGCATCAATAGGTTTACGTCACATTGAAACTTTCTATTTCAGGGTTTTACATACAAAGCAAAAACTCCACCATCATTAAGTCTCGAACTTCAAAATGCCGAAAGGGACTATTGTGAGTCTTGAAAACCTAAAAGTCAAAGCTATGAAATCTCTTCAACAGTCCATCTCAATGGGTTATGTGAACCATCCGATCACTTCGAAGATTTTGTGATCATGAGTTTTATAATGTTGGAGTGACGATGACTCGAAGGGAAAAACACTGAAACCCCATCAGTCGTTCAATTAATAAAAGAAGGGATCATATTATGAAGTTTTGTGGACCGTTTATCTGGCTCCATTTCAGCGATTGCAACTTGCCTAAATGCCGAAATGTCGAAATGTGAAAGGCATTTTGATTAGGCCCATGGTCACAGCCAATGGGCATATGGAATAAGCGCGAGACCCAGTACTTGTAATCCAAAGGTGTAGGTGAATTTGAATATGATTGAAGGATTATGAAATATTTGTACTCTGAGTTTAATTGGAAGGCGTTACCTAACCACTATCCTGTATCTGGATATTTAAAAACAAAACTATAGGGGTCTATTTATATTTAAACTTTTCAGAGAGGAGTATAGACTAATACTCTACTTTTACCTAAGTTTGTTTGGTTGTTTTCATTGTATGATTATGTGTATGGACTAACGCATGAGGCCTAGGCCATCAACCCCCAAAGTCATTTGTATTTTAAACATATGGTAATGGGTTATTTGTAGGGTCTAATGCATAAGAAGTTCTCCATAAAATCCCAAATTCGTTTCTGTTGTTAAGACTGTGGTAATGGTTATAGGTACAAACAGATAGGAAAGTAATTATAATTACAAGAATTGAAATGAACATTGAAATGAGGAGTAAACAATTATCGTCGATCATAAAACTTTAAGTTTAATGGTAATTGCAGTCGACGACAATAAGGACTCCTGCAAACTTTCAGACTCAATCTTTATAACAGAAAGCTTACTTGCTTGAATCTCGAACTATTCAAGGATATTTATACAAACAAATTTTATTTTTTTTCACATAGTTTTTTAGGTATATTAGATATGGTATCAGAGAAAAACCTACAACACTGGGCCTGAACAGGGCCACATTAGCTTCTTAGTATTTATTCTGATTTTTGTAAAACTAATAAATCTTATGGTTACAAACAGAAAGCCCTTTCTGTTTTTGTAAATTATGGCAGCTCGGGAGTTTGCAAAAATTAGGATAGAAGGAAATCCACAGCAAGGACCTCCTGGATATCCAAGATAGAACAGTGATGGAAGATCACACATTGAGGTGTTTGAAACAATGAGGAATCTTATCGTTGAACTACAGGTTTTTAAGGCCGACAATGAGAAATTGAAGAAAGCACGGCAGGAACAGGAAGAGATAAATGAAGCTCTATTGCATAGTATAGTAACCAAGAAAAGCCCAAAAGACAATAACCATGATGAAGAGGTCATCAAATGGGCCTCCAAGAATTATGGTCTGGAAATAGAAAAGGAGACAGTTCATCTAAAGGGACACCTTCAGTTGAAGATAAAACTATACCAAACAAAAAAAGAAAACAAGTAGACCACCTTGAAGGATAATTTAAAAATATTAATCCATCTACCTTTGACGGAGAATTCAGGACATGAGAAGAAGTTGAGGCATGGTTGTTGGACATTAAAAATCACTTCCAGAACTACAACTATTCTAGCAACATGAAGGTCAGAATGGCCATCTACAATATGAAGGGGAAGGCCAACATTTGGTGGCAGGACCTGAAATTGGCGAAGGGCCTAAAGGAGAAACAGTTGGAATGGTCCGAATTTTAGAAGTATTTCAAGAAACAATACCCTTTTGAAAGATATTATGAAAGGAAGACGAAACAATTTTATGAGTTACGACTCAGACAGTTGACGATGTAGGACCTTCTAAATAAATTTCTGGAACTACTAAGGTTCATACTGTACATAGGGGAGGATAAGGTAAAAATCCAGTGATTCTTAAGCTGTTTACCATAGTCCTACATCGACAGAATTGAGTTTGACAACCCCAAATCATTGAGTGAGGTATTCATGAAAGCACGAATGTACTATGACCAATATAAATAGTGGGTAGTGTTTCCCAAGGTCTGGAAGGATAAGAATCAAGATCGAATGAACCAGCAAAAGAAGGGATCCCAGCCAACTCCTTATCAGAATGTAGAAAAAAGTTTCCCAAGGAAGTATTTTCACTCCAATCATTCGAATACACAAGCTAGCGATAAACCAGTTGTTATCACTGAAATTTCGTCT
The DNA here is from genome assembly GCA_900067695.1 of Picea abies. Lineage (NCBI taxonomy): Eukaryota > Viridiplantae > Streptophyta > Pinopsida > Pinales > Pinaceae > Picea > Picea abies. The sequence continues at coordinate 13,600 of CBVK0100306869.1, forward strand.
GCACATGGCGACAATAACTCAGCATCGTCAAAACATGAATGAAGTCATTCATGGCACTGGATTAATTTCACAGCATTGCAAAANGGTCAAAAACTATACAAAGTAAC
>CBVK0100306870.1:366-13705 GCA_900067695.1 Picea abies
GGATGTCCACAACCGAGTGTCAAAACGTCTCCATTGTTTCCTATGGGTTTTTTATCGAACTTGATACCTGGAAAGCCTTGGTTTTGCCTCAGGCATGGAGGGAAATTATCTATGAAATTATAGACTTGACTAAGATTTGGTTTGAGGTAGTTAGGGTCTTCTTCTACCAAGAACCTCTTGATATCGGAGTCAGAGATCTCATTGACCTCAATCATTTCAATCGATCTCATATGAGAGTGCGATTTATTTCATAGGATCCTAGAAATTATCCTTCCTTCCCTTTTATTTTTAAACCCTATATATGTGTTACCCTTAGAAAGTTTGCACAAAGGCCTGTTTTCATTTTTAGCAGAAGTGTCAGGGTAGGCGTGTTGTTCATGGTTTTGCAATTCAAAATCCGTCGGTTTAGTATCTGTTTTCTCAGGCATAGGCTCGTTAAGGATGAGCCTATCACATGCTTCTTTGGGTGAAATAATTGCTCTATCAGTGGCAATGATTGTGATTTCTTCCATCATGGGCTTATCAACCTTTACGGGACTAGGTGTAACGAAATCATTTCGAATTAGGAAGGCACCCCAATTAATATTTTGCAACTTTAGTTGATGAACTAAAAGTATATTTATCAAATCGTGATGAAACAGACTGGAATTTAAACGTTCTCTCTTATACCTTTTCGCCATCTTATATAGGCTTCTGAATAAATAATAGGGCATATTTAACGGAAACCCAATGAAATTCATCAACAAACATATGTGATACAGGAAAACAAGACCAAAGCGACCCTCTCATGTCATGAATTGTCTCAAGATCGCTATCAAACCATGCCACTGATTTTTCAACAAGAATACAGGCATACCTTTATCACAGTAGTTGATTTTCCAAGAGGTGAAGAACATGGTCCACAGTACCTCCTCGACCTTGGTGTTTTTAAACCACTTATGTCTACTAAGTGGAAGACCTATCGCTTGGCCTAAAATTTCCTCTGTGACCTCAAATTGAATGCCTCCTACCTTGGCTCGGAAGCCATCAAACAAAAGGGAAAATTCCTGAGCGGTTTGCAAGTTAAAACCCTGAAATTTCTTAAGAAATTTGAGCCAGCCTTGAACCTTAAGGTCCTCCCTTGGATCATAAAACAGGAGTAGGGTTTGTGAGCCATTGGGTTCAATCCTTATGACTGGGGCCATAAGGGTTCGGAAGGCAGACAAAAAAACACAATGAGTATGGAAGTTTTCTAGGATAGAAAAGACTAGAGCGAAATCTCAGACACGAGACTCATCAATACCCTAGTGTGTAAGAAAAGGAATTATGTAACACAAAAGGCATTTGATGAAATGAGTGCCAAGAGTACATACGAAACCTGAGACTTAACCTGAAATGAGGGGCTTATCGTTGTCAGGCTGCCACCTCCCATAGGGTAAAAGATACGGCAAGGTTCATTCAAATTTTATCATCGTGCAACAAAGTGGAGTTGATTTCTAAGGTTTAGGTAAGGAGAAATTTCGTGAACCAAAGTGTATTGATAGGAATAGGTCTTACCAAGAGCCTCAACGATATATAACCTAGTTTAAGTTTAAAGGAGTCTTGGTGTTTTACACAAACAAAANNNNCCACTTTACAATCGATGAGCCACTTTAGAGCAATCAACAAGATGAGCTTCGTAGCAAAATAGCCTTCATTAAAAAAAAAAATCTATAAAGACATTTAGGTTTCATAAACCTTAAAAAAATGGAGATACAATTATAAGTTTTAGTTCTTCGTTCATTCTTTCAGTCATGAACGAAGCATGAAAACGAAGAGGAAGAAAAAAATAGGAATAACCGAAACATCATATTTATAGTTGAAAGCTACTTTCGAAAAGAAGTAACCCCATGACCATGTGTAGGCAACTACATAAATTATCATTTGTCACTTTTAAAAAGTGAAAACTTGTAGGGCTTCCAACAATGTCCTCCTTCACATTGACAACTCTCGTCGCTTCAGATTTTCGAGCTTCAAATATCTCAAATTTCAACCACCTGCCTCCCTGTTGCTTTTATCTGAAGTTGATAATCCTCTACCACGTGTCTCATCCTCGAATTAACGACTCAGATTCACTTCAGGTGATCTGATGGATCAGAACTAGTTTGACTCTTTGGACTTCGACTGTTTTAGTTCTCAGACTAAAACTACAATGTAACTTTCCACGTAGCTCACGATCTGGTGACAAGTGTCCCCTTGTAGATCGACGACTCTCGACTCTTCAATTTTTTGGGCTTCAGTTGTTTCAGCACTTCAACCTCCACCTTCCCTTGGGTCTTTTGACCCATTGACACATATTCCCTCTGGATGCAATGGTCCAGATCCATTCTGGCCCTTCGACTCTCCGCGCTTCATGAATATCAAGTTTCCAACCTTGAGAGATTCTTTCTCTTCTACATGCGAGTGTTAAGGCTCATGCACCTTCCTCTGGATCCAACGATTGTTGATCCTCTGTGCCCAGATAAAATAGATGGGATTTGTTTTTCTCCCCTACGCTTCCTTTTGTTTGCTGGATGTAGATCTAACGGTCCAGGTTCTTCTCTACAACCAATCATAGATTTTGACCTTCTCCTGACTTGGAAGATTTAGTCCTCATTCAAATATCTCAGCCTTTGAACCTTCTCCTGCGAACCCGACTCCTTTGGTTCTTGCTTACGCTCTTGCGAGCATTATCTATTCTGAACTTATGGACTCATAAAAAGTTTGAATCCTATGCATTTTTTGTGTTATTCCTCTTGAGATTGATCTCCTCAAATATTTTCGATCTCCCACGCACACCTTGTGTTCTTAGGATTTCGTCAAACTTGGAATTTGAATGATTTCTTGAACAAAAAATACGTCTCTCCCACTTGACATTATTTTGCTTGATGCACTCACTGCAGATCTTTTCCTCACATAGTATTCAACAACTCTATTTCTCCCGAACCCGACAGAGAGTTCTTCCGTGAACACTTTCACCAACTCAATTCCCACCTGACAGAGCTCTACAGAGTTCTCAGTAACTCTGGTTCTCTCTGAACTCAATAAAGAGTTCTTCCCGTGCACTCCTTGCACTTCCGCTGATGAATGAGATTTCCCTTGAGGTTAAACCTCTGTCAACGCACTCTTTGCGGATTGTTTCCACTCCTTTCACTCAGAAAATCAAATACGAGAAACAATTGAAACTCTTGAAATACTTCACCAGTTATGCATTCAAACATGAAATGCATAAAAACATATAAAACATACATACACATAAACACACGATATGAAGGAAAAACTGCTTTTCTATTATCTTTGTGTGTCTATACAGATGATTACAAAAACCATATTGTAACAAAGCCCCATTTCTCTCAAGCTCTCTCTCAGAACTTCTAAGACCTCCTTAGGCCTCTCTACCCAGAGCTCTCTATCATTCTTTGCCTCTGCCCTTTCTGAAATCTGATACAAGAACTGCTTACAAAAGAGTGGCACTCTGAGCTCGTCCTCTCTCACCTAACCTCATCTATTACATTCAAGTTTCATAAATGTTTACCCAGACCTGACTATGATCTAGACCTTCTACAAGCAACCCTTTAAGGAAATCCAACCACTACTTGTATAAAGGCATGGCCTGGCATTTACAACCTTACAACACAAAAATCCGTATAGGATTATTTCAAATTTTAAAAAATGGGAAGTTTAATGCCTCTCCATTTCTCCATTGTGTGTTTGTGTGTTGGTGTGATGGCGTGTTTACTGAGGTGCGGAGATGTTCCTGCATCACAACTACCTCCTAAGATCAAGAAAGAATACCAAAAAACTAAAAAGAAGTTCATGATGGACTTGATGAGGAGTGTTTAGATAGTTTGAAAGAGAAGTAGCTCCACCTAAAACATTAATGATTTTAACTTGGTAAAGAAGGAAATTAGACATGTATAATTATAGTTATTTTGATTTTAGATTTACATTTTTCTTTACATGCTAACATTGAGGAGTCTAGAACTATGAAAGAGGCAATGGAGATGGAATATAAAGAGACACACAGGTTGGTCGTGAATGAGGAAATGTTTGGACTTAGAAAGAATGATACATGGGAAGTGATACTATTTCCGGATGTATGGAAACCCATTGTATGAAAATGGGTTTTCAAAAACAAGATCAATTTAGATGGCAATGTTGAAAATGACAAGGAAAGGTTGGTTCCAAAACGATATTTTTAGTTTGAGGGGATATACTTTGGTGAGATATTTTCATTAGTTGCCAATTTAACATCGTTTAGGTTCCTATTATCCGTAGTGGTATATTTTAAATAGGAATAGAATATATGGATGTGAAGAAAACATTTCTACATGATGACTTGAAGGAGGACATGTATATGACATATTCATAGAAATACATTGAAAAAGGTAAATAGTTATTATTTTGAAAAAAAAAAAGGCTTTATATGGTCTGAAAAAGTCTCCTAGAATGTAATACCAAAAATTTGATTTTTTTGTGTTGGGATTAGGATTTCAGATATCCAAATCGGATCACTATGTCTATTACAAATAGGATGGTGGCAATTTCCTTGTTGCCACTCTATATGTAGATAATATGCTATTATTTAGTAATAGTAAGAATGTGATTCATGATTTCAAGTCTCATCATTTAGCATAACTTTATATGAATCACTTGCCGAATGGAAAATACTATATCTCGGGAATGGAGATCATGAGTGATCCAAAAAATAGAAAGCTTTGGTTGAGCCAAATTAAGTATGTAAACTTTGTGCTACAACATTTTCACATGGTAGATATTGAATCATTAAGTCTTTTGAATTTTGTGGGAACTAAATTTCAAGTTCATTAATGTCATACAACACCCATAGAGATGAATGATATGACTTATATTCCTTATGCTAATGCAGTCGGTATTTTGATGTATGGTATCATATGTACTAAACTAGACAAGTCTTAAGTAGATTTTCTTATGTAGATTCATGGCTAATCTTGTAGGTGAACATTAGGTTGTAGTGAATATTGGAAAATGTAACTCATACTTGTTTCTTGTTGTATGATTCCTCTTATGGCCTATTGAGAAGGTGACATAATAAGAAGACATGTGAGTATAGGTTAGTGTCTAGATAAGATTGGTGAGTGGAGGTTGTTTAATAAGTTCCTAGTTTTGTGTGTGGTTGAGATATTCTCTCATCCTATCCTTCTATGATTGGAATACATTAAATCTCATAAAAACATATGGACTCTATATATTGATTCCCAATATATTGTAAGTATTCAGTAATGTAAAAACTGATTTTGGTATCAGATCTGTTCTGGGCCTAACTCCCACACGAGAGGGCCTAGGACCATGAGAGACTAATTTCTTGTGTCTGTTTCCATAATTTGTTTGTAGAATGAATCTGTTTGTCCATCCTTTTGTTAAGGAAACCATTATGGTGCTTGTAGTCTGAAGAGAAGGAGACCTCACCAAACTGTTAAAGTGAGAAGAAGAGCCATGGAGTTTGCATCAAGAAGTTTTTTCCGGGGAACTGTTTGGATTGTTTCCCGGTGATTGGAGTCCAAATATATGTGTGGAAAGTTAAATAAGAGGCCCATTGGTTACCCATGTGAGCTCATTTTAGTCTGGAGAAGTTGGAGAAGTAAGGTGAGAAACGTTGTCGTGAGATGAGAAGTGATTGTTGCAGGAAAGTTAAATAAGAGGCCCATTGGTTACCCATGTGAGCTCATTTTAGTCTGGAGAAGTTGGAGAAGTAAGGTGAGAAACGTTGTCGTGAGATGAGAAGTGATTGTTGCAGTCAGATCCCAGATCATAGAGATCCCAACATGTGGAAGTAAAGGAGGCACTGCGTGTGTCTAGAAGAGAACCGTTAATGATAGATCTGTTCGATTCGTTGAGTGTAGCTGTCAGAAATTAGTAAACTAAGTGTAGTCACTTCTATTGGAGGAGTCACCCATTTGGAGGAAAAGCCTATGTGGAGAAGCCATGAACTGCGACCTATGTAGTGGACCATTGTTGCATGTTGTCCAGAGGATTCGCTTCATATCAGTTTGACCCTGTCAGAGGAATCTGCCAACTAGAGGGAAAAATGTTGAGGCTCAACGGAGGAGTTGGTTGTTGTTAACTCGTAGAACATGTGTCGAAAGTGTGCACTATGTGAAGTTGGGTGGAAAGGTTGCAGTGTGATAAGTTTGAGAGGTGTGCATAAGAAAAGAACCTCGTACGTGGAAGAAGCAACCGGTTTTATTGATCTCATGGTTGAGAGTCTTTTCCAAGGAGAAAGAGTTTTCTAAGGCCTACAAATTGTGCAGTTATGGAAATCATTGAGAAGGTCGTTTCCCCCTGCAGGGAGGAGACCATCACACCCCAAAAGTGATAGGAGATCTTTTTAAGGGAGAGCGTCCTGAAATTGAAGCACTAGCAGTGTTAGCAATGGCCCAAGAGATGACGGATTTATCATTGAGTAAAGGAAGATAAAGAAGACGATTATTACATGATGACTTGAAGGAGGACATGTATATGACATATTCATAGAAATACATCGAAAAAGGTAAATAGTTATTATTTTGAAAATAAAAAAAGGCTTTATATGGTCTGAAAAAGTCTCCTAGAACATAATACCAAAAGTTTGATTTTTTTGTGTTGGGATTGGGATTTCAGAGATCCAAATTGGATCACTATGTCTATTACAAAGAGGATGGTGTTCATTTCCTTGTTGCCACTCTATATGTAGATAATATGCTATTGGTTGGTAATAGTAAGAATGTGATTCATGATTTCAAGTCTTATCTTTTAGCAGAACTTTATATGAATCACTTGCCGACTGCAAAATATATCCCAGGAATGGAGATCATGAGTGATCCAAGAAATAGAAAGATTTGGTTAAGCCAAATTAAGTATGTAAACTCTGTGCTACAACATTTTCACATGGTAGATATTGAATCATTAAGTATTTTGATTTTTGTGGGAACTAAATTTCAAGTTGATTAATGTCATACAACACCCATAGAGATGGATGATATGACTTATATTCCTTATGCTAGTGCAGTTGGTATTTTGATGTATGGTATCGTATGTACTAAACTAGACGAGGCTTAAGTAGATTCATGGCTAATCTTGCAGGTGAACATTAGGTTGTAGTGAATATTGGAAAATGTAACTCATACTTGTTTCTTGTTTTATGATTCCTCTCATGACCTATTGAGAAGGTGACATAATAAGAAGACCTGTGAGTATAGATTAGTGTCTAGATAAGATTGGTGAGTGAAGGTTGTTTGATAAGTTCCTAGTTTTGTGTGTGGTTGAGATATTCTCTCATCATGTCCTTCTATAATTGGAATAAGTTAGATCTCATAAAAACATATGGACTCTATATATTGAGTCTCAATGTATTGTAAGTATTCAGTAATGTAAAAACTGATTCTGGTATCAGATCTGTTCTGGGTCTAACTCCCACACAAGAGGGCCTAGGACAATGAGAGACTAATTTGTTGTGTCTGTTTCGATAATTTGTTTGTAGAATGAATCTGTTTGTCCATCCTTTTGTTAAGGAAACCATTATGCTGCTTGTAGTCTGAAGAGAGGGAGACCTCACCAAACTGTTAAAGTGAGAAGAAGAGCCATGGAGTTTGCGTCAAGAAGTTTTTTCCAGGGAAGTGTTTGGGTTGTTTCCCGGTGATTGGAGTCCAAATATATGTGCGGAAAGTTAAATAAGAGGCCCATTGGTTACCCATGTGAGCTCATTTTAGTCTGGAGAAGTTGGAGAAGTAAGGTGAGAAACGTTGTCGTGAGATGAGAAGTGATTGTTGCACTCGGATCCCAGATCATAGAGATCCCAGCATGTGGAAGTAAAGGAGGCACTGTGTGTGTCTAGAAGAGAACGGTTAATGATAGATCTGTTCGATTCGTTGAGTGTAGCTGTCAGAAATCAGTAATCTAAGTGTAGTCACTTCTATTGGAGGAGTCACCCATTTGGAGGAGAAGCCTATGTGGAGAAGCCATGAACTGCGACCTATGTAGTGGACCATTGTTGCATGTTGTCCACAGGATTCGCTTCATATCAGTTTGACCCTGTCAGAGGAATCTGCCAACAAGAGGGAAAAATGTTGAGGCTCAACGGAGGAGTTGGTTGTTGTTAACTCGTAGAACATGTGTCAAAAGTGTGCACTATGTGAAGCGAGGTGGAAAGGTTGCAGTGTGATAGGTTTGAGAGGTGTGCATAAGAAAAGAACCTCGTACGTGGAAGAAGCAACCGGTTTTATTGATCTCATGGTTGAGAGCCTTTTCCAAGGAGAAAGAGATTTCGAAGGCCTGCAATTGTGCAGTTATGGAAATCATTGAGAAGGTCGTTTCCCCCTGCATGGAGGAGATCCATCAGACCCCAAAAGTAATAGGAGATCTCTTTAAGGGAGAGCGTCCTGAAATTGAAGCAGTAGCAGTGTTAGCAATGGCCCGAGAGATGACGGATTTATCATTGAGTAAAGGAAGATAAAGAAGACGATTATAGAGATGACGGATTTATCATTGAGTAAAGGAAGATAAAGAAGACGATTATGCCAACAAGAATGTGAATAGCTTGTTGAAAAGAGGTACTAGGATGGTTGACAAAATTGCCATTTCCTGGGGCTGGCGATAATGGACAGCCAACTAAGTAGTCATCATAGCAGGGGAAATTAAGCGGATCCTGACAATTCCTTCCTGTGAAGTGAAGAATCAATTTCTCTCATGGGTGCTTAGCACCTGTTTAAGCAGAGTGTGGTATGATTCTTGAATATTACAGTTTTCTTCTCAACCAAATATTTGATAGAATTTTCAATTAAAATATGGAGATTGTGAATGTGCTTGAACTACACTGATTGGTTCTGAATGGTATGGGAGCATATTTCCTGGTAACCCTTTCTTTGCAAAATGTAGTGTATATGTGTGTTTTTTATTCCTGATCTAGGGTCATCAAAGCTCATAAAAAAAATGGAGTCATGATAATTAATATTTGTTATAATAGTCATGAAATGGGTTCATTCTTATGTGTGCCTAACTAATGAGTGCAAGTGAGAAGTCTTTGTAAGAGAATGAAAGGCATGCATTTTCAATACATCCTGTAAGTGATATATGGACTTGGATTTGCTATTTTTAATATACATATTGAGATTTGAAACCTCAATATAGAGGTGACGTTATTTTGTCAGAATTCATGACTTTAATAAATGACAGGTTAAGAATAAAGATCTAAGATGAAGGATGAACAAAGATGTTGAAGATGGAAGACAAAGACAAGACAAAGGAACCATTTTGTGCATGATACATATAAGAGAAGGTTGCAAATGCATCAAGGTTACCAAACTCAGAGTGTGACTGACCAAGCTATGAGTGGAGTTAATATATTGATGAACTATGTAGGTGAAAAGCATTTCTACATAACAACTGAGTACAGCGGTTGGAACCCATGTATCTCGATTGATGGTTTTTTTTTATATTGACATCAATAATATAACTTATCTAGGTATGGGAGAAAGAAACAACCCAAAGTAATGAAATCCCAAAAATGAAGGAGCAGGGGAAAACAAAAGGACTGAAGATACAATCAACAAGTATTCATTAAGGGGGTGTGTTGGAAAATGTAACTCATACTTGTTGCTTGTTCTATGATTGTTCTCATGACCTTTTGAGAAGGTGACATGATAATATGACCTGTGTGTATTGTTTAGTGTCTAGATAATATTTAGTGAGAGGAGGTTGCTTGATAAGCTCCTAGTTTGGTGTGTGGTTGAGATATTCTCTCAACCACTACTTCTATGATTGGAACAATTCAGACTCTATATATTGATTCTTAACATATTGTTGGTATTCAATATTACAATAAGTTATTTTTGAACACGTTATTCGAGTGTTTTTTAGGGTTTTGTTATGCCTATTAATTGAGTTCTAGCATTGGTGGAAAATAATCTGTGTGAGTTTTACCTTACTTTTATGCTATCGAAATTTCTCTAGAATCGTTTTTTTGTTGTCGAACATTCTTGTTGAGAGCATTTACAATGTAATGTATTATAACCATTTAGTTTCTAAATAATACATTGAGCATTATTTAGGGCCTACGATTTCTCACATAAGGGTTTTCCCTAGGAAATCACGTGTAATGGATTTCTATTTCATTCATTTATTTTCTTCTTATCTTTTACAATTAATTTTTTAAGGTTTTCTACACATTCTTCTCATTTTTTTTCTTCTTATCTTCTACAATTGTTTTTTTAAGTTTTTCTATACATTCTTTTCTCAATGATGAATGCATAAATTGTATTCTATACCTCTTCCTCCTATACCTCTTCCTCCCTTCATGATAATCAAAATATCAATGAAAATAAATATGTAAGTTATGAAAAGATAAATATTCACAATCTTGGCCTATATCTTAGGCCAATACGTCAGACTAAACCAATCCCATTGTAGGTGACATCAAGTTGATTGTATTAACATATGTTGGAATTTTTTTTTGGTTGGCATGCCTCTTTGATTAATTTAACAACATGGTCCGCAATGAGAGAGACATGATAATCTCAATGAAATAACTATAAGAAACATAATTAAACTGGTCTTCTCATAAGTAGCTATGTCTTTTTGGGAATTTTCATCCAAAATAAGTTAGTTTGAATTATTTGGATTATAGTTTGAATTATTTGGATTACAATAGGTAGGAATGAATATTTTTTGGGAAATGGTTGACCTCAATTTTTAATGAAAAACAATATCAGACATTAGAACTTTCGAAAATTAAATGCTTGGTCTATGGGTATGGGTATGGGTATTGTTGACTCAATGTAACACGAAATTTCCATTAAAAATTAGTTACATGAGAGGAATTTTCTGTTTTTATAAATCCAAAAGACTAGTAAATATGGTCATGGATGTTGTTGGGTTTAACAATTCATCTACCTTTACCATTATTCATATTATTGATTGACTTAAAATGGTCTTTCTTTCGTTTCAATGTCTCTAATTTTGCATCCATATATTAGTTCATAGGAAATGAAATCATGGAATCTCTCTTGGAACTCAAACTAATATCCATACATTAGTTCATAGGAAATGAAACCATGGAATCTCTCTTGGAACTCAAAGTAGAAAGATTATATCGATTTTATGGTAGGCTATGAATTAGGTTAGTAAATTTTTTTATTGTTAAATAGTAATTTTTAACCACAATTTTAATGTAGATTCATTAAAAGGGATTAAAACTATTTGGGTGTAATTTTTTTTTAAATTATATTTTTTCAAAAAAAGTTTGAAGCTTTATAAAATTTGATCATACTAGATAAATCTAGATTTAAAATGGATTTAGATTAATGATAATTATATATTATACTATTATTATTTTCATTATAAAATAAACTCTTTATAGTATAAAAAATATTGAACATTTCATTTCTATTCCACTTTTATAATAGTATAAATAATTTTGAAAATCTTAACAATTCCTATTTGTATTACAATAATATCTCGTTGAAACACTCAAGGCCATACCTTGGGCTGTAAATTTTTAACGAGGAACTACAATGATACAAAGGGAGGGCGAGTATCAGTCAAAAATAGGAACAGCTGCCACCGAACATTATCTCCCTACGCATCTCATGCTCAGACAGCGAACCAATGGCAGAGCTGTCGCCTCAACAAGGAAGACTGCCTCCGACACCACACGAACAGGCAGAAACGGAACAGTAACCAATGCTTCCTGTGCTTCTCATTGAAGGCGAGTAGGCATTAGAGTTCTTTAGGGTAAGCTTTAACGTCTTGGGTTAACATATTCTCCGATCTGGTATATTGTGTTTTATATTTGGATGAATAAATAGCTGTCAGTTGAATTGAATATAGGTCATTTTAGTTTTATTTCAGTTTTGGAAAATTTCTCTCAAGGATATGTTCGACACTCATGAATAGATTTCGTGCTTAAAACGAATAATATTGACTAAATAGATGGATTTATTTTCAATTAAATAAAATTACAAAATTAATACATCGTAATTGTTGAATAATAAGCATATAGTAAGGTCAATTAAAAGGGTATACAAATCCCTTAGTTTTACTTCTGTTGATAAATTAAAACAATATAAGTTTTTGTTGTTATATTGATAAAGTTGTTTATGATTGATTAATCATAATCATTAAGAAATTTAAAATAAAATAATTGGGGTACAAATTGTTGCTCCCTTATATAACCGTCCTTCCCATCATACCATTTATCAAGTAATATGGGGTGTTACTCATAGACAACTCTTTATTTGGACTTCCCTAAGTATCTCATGCTTGTTTTCTTGTCATATATTATGAACTCATGAGGATCAAGGAATTTACATCATTTATCATGCACGCACACTTGGATAAGATCTAATGTAGATATGGACCCACACCCTTATGGGTAGTGTGTTAGAAGGTATTGTGGGGTAAGTTAGTGATATGGGATGTATTCATTAATGTTATGCAATCCGATATTATGAGTAGAATTATGAATCCGTTTAGATGATTGGGGAAGTTGCCATTAATTCCATGATCTTATTATGAAGGAGGGGTGGGTAACTTGTCTTGTCATGTAAAGGTTATTCTTGCCCCCTTTTTACTTAAATTGGAAGTGTGGTACTCTTTATGACAATGGGAGGGAACTTTTAGAGTTGGGATAACACGTAAAACGTAAGGCGAGGCTTTTTGCAAGGCTTTTAGGAGGTGGTTGTAACATGTCTTAAGTCAAGGCAGTGTTATTATACCTTTAGTGGTTATTGATAGACCTATGGGTGTAATGTCCTTGAATAAGCCCAAGGGTTATTTTGCGTTAGTAAATGAGGGTGGTTGTACTAGGGTTGATGTTGTACTTGGTCGATATGCCTTCTGTGTGCTTGGTCTACTGGTGTCGGGCGTGAGATAAACACCTCCCGTTAGCCTTCGAATACTGGTCTGGGTGTGGATTTTCTATGCCGAATTAGTAAGACCTTTTACTACGGATTCTCCCTTTTGCGTTCATACGGTACCTAACTCAGTATGTTGTTTATTGTTGAACCCTTTTGCGTTCATACGGTACCTAACTCAGTATGTTGTTTATTGTTGAAGTCATTGTGGGGCGCCCTTGTCTTGAGTAGTAGTGGTGTGCAGATACTTGTTGTGCGCCTTGCGTCGTCTTGTTGAGATCCTCGTGGATGCGTCTTGTTAGTTGTCGGGCGGTGACACAGAGGCACGTGTGCCTGTTTCCCCTCCTACCCGTACGCACGCGCTATTAAGACAAAAATTTTGCACCTGTTATCAGAGTTGTTGACGTAGCAAGGAGGGTTCTTACAGTAATCATCTGCTGAACATACCCTTCTTTCTGTTGAAAAGTTTAAAGAAA